>JAVIAB010000107.1:24310124-24535124 GCA_032433765.1 Megaustenia siamemsis
TAACCTTACGGTCTGTTGTTTGATATGCGACGGGGATATAGTTGTACGCTAACCTTACGGTCTGTTGTTTGATATGCGACGGGGATATAGTTGTACGCTAACCTAATCCGACGACTAACTGTGTGTTTATATTTTCAGTTGGAGTCAAAAACGATGTCCTAACATCATCAAGCGCTATACATTTTACAAATATGACAATCATCATTTTCAGGAGGATGTGAACTTCCGGTGTATGGTGGATAGGCAACAAGAATCATTGAAAGCTATGTATGAAAAGTGTTCCTTGTTGCAGTTTCCTCATATTCCAAGTCCGGCTTGTTGCAGGAGCTACTGAGTTAAGTGCTCTGTGCACACCGTGAGCTGTGTGTCTCATCCGTTTTGATCATGTTTCGATATTCCAATTGTTTCTCGACGAATGATGCTATCGTATGACAGGGAACAGTTGGCTGTGTTCACTTTCTGCGCGGTTTCGCCTTATGCCTTTTGGCGTGTGCTGAGACTGCTACGATGGGGACTACAGTTACCTTTCTTTGTTTGGGAGATGAGTTAGTAATTCGGATGATTCCGCTGGCACGAGCGGTTGAGCAATTATAGATTTTGATTCGTTTGCAGTGATACCGGGGCCTTCCATAACCAATCATGTATGTAATAATAAAAAACAACAAGGCAGATAGCACGTAGACCTGTCTTCCTCCTGATCTAATTTGAAAGTGCAATGTATATAGCCTGCTGCTGTTCTGACTGTGCAGCTGCTGTTGATGTAGAGACTTTTAATTAGGTTGGTTAGGTATTAACTTACTCCATATGCTATTATCTCAGGAGATATTTACATTCGCACTAGACCAGATGGCTCACTGTTCAACCTAGCACGACTAAGAGCAAAAACCAAAACAAATGTTGCCCTACTTAAAGAATTTTTATTTGCTGACGATGCAGCCCTAGTCGCTCATAGTGAGGCCACCCTACAGTCGCTGATCAACAACCTGGATAAAGCATGCGACCTTTTTTCACTGTCAATTAATGTTCAGAAGACAGTAATACTAAATCAAGGTGACTTCAAACCTATATCTATTACTCTAAAAGACTGCCCACTAGAATCAGTACAGAAATTTACATATCTTGGATCCACAGTTACGCTTTTTTTTTAAATATGGATCCGAAACCTGGACAACATACTCAAACCAGGAAAAAAGACTAAATGTCTTCCACATGCGATGTCTCCGCAAAATAATGCACATAAAATGGCAGGACAAAATAACCAACTTAACTGTCCTGCAACGTGCTAAGACCCTAACAATCATGTCGATGCTCAGAAGTCGAAGGCTAAGATGGCTGGGGCATGTCCAACGGATGGAAGAAAAACGCATTCCTAGGCAAATACTATATGGCGAGCTAAAACACGGAAAAAGACAAATCGGCAGACCTAAACTACGATATAGAGATATCTGCAAATCATCTCTGAAAGACTTCTCCATCTGTGAAAACGACTGGCAACATCTGGCAAGTGATCGCACATCATGGAAAGCATGTATAAGGAACGGTATAACAACATTTGAGACTGTGCTAAGACAGGACTTAGAAGAGAAGAGACTCATGAAAAAGGATGGTAAACCCTGTGGATCAGCGAGCCTGACCTGTTCATTATGTGACCGCGTGTGTTTGTCAAACATTGGTAGAATTAGCCATGAGAGAAGCTGTTCGGCAAAAACAATACCTCAAAAAAATACGCAATAGCCTCCACTAGACCGTCTGACAAGACGAAAAGGGCCATATATGCTATTAATATGGTGCCCATGTATTTAATAATAATAATAATAATAATAAAAAAACAGCTTTCCAAAAAATAAGGAAGATACTATGGAATTCATTTTTGACAATAGAAACAAGAAAAAGAGTTCTTAAATGTTATGTTGAGCCAGTCTTAACATATGGATGTCGATCATGGACAATAGGACAACAGACGAGAAAATCACTGGAGTATGTAGAAATGTGGTAAGAATGTTGAGAATACCATGGACAGCTAAGAAGAGTAATAAAAATGTTCTGAAAGAGGTCAAAGCAAGAAGAGAGCTAATTTCCAATATTAGGAAAAAACAATTTTTTGTCATGTAATGAGAAGCGAACAGCTGGAATACATTGTACAACTGGGAAAATTGAAGCATGGCTTGGCAGAAGGTCAACAAGATGTCGCCTTTTGTAGAATGTCACCTTTTGTAGAATGTCGCCTTTTGTAGAATGTCACCTTTTGTAGATTGTCGCCTTTTGTAGAATGTCAACTTTTGTAGAATGTCACCGTTTGTTGGAGGTCGCCTTTTATAGAATGTCGCCTTTGGTAGAAGGTCGCCTTTTGTAGAATATCGCATTTTTGTAGAATGTCACATTTTATAGAATATCGCCTTTTGTAGGATATCGCCTTTTGTAGGATATCGCCTTTTGTTGAATGTCACCTTTTGTAGGATGTCTCCTTTTGTAGAATGTTACCTTTTGTAGAATGTCGCCTTTTGTAGGGTATCGCCTTTTGTAGAATGTCACCTTTAGTAGAATGTCGCCATTTGTAGAATGTCACCTTTTGTAGAATGTCGCCTTTTGTAGGATGTCGCCTTTTGTAGGATATCGTCTTTTATACAATGTCGTCTTTTGTAGAATGTCGTCTTTTGTAGAAATTCACCTTTTGTAGGATATCGCCTTTTGTAGGGCGTCGCCTTTTGTAGAATGTCGCGTTTTGTAGGATATCGCCTTTTGTAGGATGGCGCCTTTTGTAGAATGTCGCCTTTTGTAGAATGTCGCCTTTTGTAGAATTCGCCTTTTGTAGAATGTCGCCTTTTGTAGATTTATCACCTTTTGTATGATGTCGCCTTTTGTAGGATATCGCCCTTAGTAGAATGTCGTTTTTTGTATAATGTCACCTTTTGTGGACATCGCCTTTTGTAGGATGTCGCCTTTTGCAGGATATCGCCTTTTGTAGGATATCGCCTTTTGTAGGATGTCGCCTTTTGTAGAATGTCGCCCTTTGCAGGATATCGCCTTTTGTAAGATATCGCCTTTTGTAGGATATCACCTTTTGTAGAATGTCGCCTTTGTAGGATGTCGCCTTTTGTAATATATCGCCTTTTGTAGGATATCGCCTTTTGTAATATATCGCCTTTTGTAGGATATCCCCTTTTGTAGGATGTCGCCTTTGTAGTATGTCACCTATTGTAGGATATCGCCTTTTGTAGAATGTCACCTTTTGTAGAATGTCGCCTTTTGTAGAATGTCACCTTTTGTAGAATGTCGCCTTTTGTAGGATGTCGCCTTTTGTAGGATCTCGTCTTTTATACAATGTCGTTTTTTGTAGAATGTCGCCTTTTGTAGAATGTCACCTTTTGTAGGATATCGCCTTTTGTAGGATGTCGCCTTTTGTAGAATGTCGCCTTTTGTAGGATGTCGCCTTTTGTAGGACGCCGCCTTTTGTAGAATGTCGCGTTTTGTAGGATATCGCCTTTTGTAGGATGGCGCCTTTTGTAGAATGTCGCCTTTTGTAGAATGTCGCCTTTTGTAGAATTCGCCTTTTGTAGAATGTCGCCTTTTGTAGATTTATCACCTTTTGTATGATGTCGCCTTTTGTAGGATATCGCCCTTAGTAGAATGTCGTTTTTTGTATATGTCACCTTTTGTGGGACATCGCCTTTTGTAGGATGTCGCCTTTTGCAGGATATCGCCTTTTGTAGGTTATCGCCTTTTGTAGGATGTCGCCTTTTGTAGAATGTCGCCCTTTGCAGGATATCGCCTTTTGTAAGATATCGCCTTTTGTAGGATATCACCTTTTGTAGAATGTCGCCTTTTGTAGGATGTCGCCTTTTGTAATATATCGCCTTTTGTAGGATATCGCCTTTTGTAATATATCGCCTTTTGTAGGATATCCCCTTTTGTAGGATGTCGCCTTTTGTAGTATGTCACCTATTGTAGGATATCGCCTATTGTAGGATGTCACCTTTCGTAGGATGTCACCTTTTGTAGGATGTCGCCTTTTGTAGGATATCGCCTATTGTAGGATGTCACCTTTTGTAGTATGTCGCCTATTGTAGGATATCACCTTTTGTAGTATGTCGCCTATTGTAGGATGTCACCTTTTGTAGGATATCACCTTTTGTAGGATATCGCCTATTGTATGATGTCACCTTTTGTAGAATGCCACCTGTTGTTGTGTGTCGCCTTTTGTAAAATTACGCCTTTTCTAGTATGTCACTAATTTGTAGAATGTCGCTTTTTTGCAGAATGGCACCTTTTGTAGAATGTCACCTTCCGTAGGATGTCGCGTTTTGAAGGATGTCGACTTTTGTAGGATGTCGACTTTTGTAAGATGTCGCCTTTTCAAGAATTAGGAATGGTGCAAAGTAAAATTAAAAGAAACAAATCAGGGGAAAAATTACTAGAAATTGAGAAAATATAAGCCCCGTCACTCTACCTGCCTACGTGTAGGGAATATGCTGTCAGTATCCATAATGTTTTACAGATCTTGGGCATGTTATTTGTTGAGCAATTTGGAGGATCAGCTAGTTTTATGAACATCAATATTCCCCATGATCTTTAATTGTAGTGAAACTTGGAGAAATCCCTCTACTAGACGTAAATCATATATCCAGGCATAGAAATACAAAAAAGGAGGAATAACGTATAATATCACAATGAGGATACAATTGGAGTTTCATTACACCAGGAAACATATGGAAATCAAATGGTATTAGATCAAATACACAAATTTAAAAAATGTCTCCAATGTTAAACAGTTCCATTTATATAGCAGTGAAACATGGAGAACAAAGATGACAATCACGAAGACAGACTTCCTTTAATGGATGCTCGTGCAGAATAAAATTATGGAAATGGCAGGAGAAAATTTATAGAACTGGGGGAAAGTACCAGACAAATATCAGTGGAAAAAGATATAAGACAAAGACGATGGCTCTGGATAGGGCAAACACTGCGAAAGCCACCTGAGAATATTACACAAGTCCTTTATGGAATCCCCAGGGAAGAAGACAAAGAGGCAATCCGATATATGTATGGAGAAAACAGGCGGAAGGAGAGACGACGATGACGGCGAAGGCATGGAATAATTTTAAGAGAATGACAAGTAAAATGACGGATTAGAAGTGTTTGTTGAAGACCCATGCTCCTCAGAGAGTTGACAAAGAAGAAGACGAAGAAATGTGGTGGAGAATGAATGTGAGAACTAGACTCGTCTTAGAGAAAAACGAATTTTTACTTCGATACTCTTGATGTCTGCAGTCGTGCAGGAGACATTTTTATCTCTCAACGCGTTAACATTGATATGTTAGTTTATTCATCAGTTTCTTCTCATTTTTATCTCTACAACGCGTTAACATTTATATATTAGTTCATTCATCAGTTTCTTCGCATTTTTATCTCTACAACGCGTTAACATTTATATATTAGTTTATTCATCAGTTTCTTCTAATTTGTATCTCTATAACGCGTTATGGTTATGGTTATGGCTATGGAAGGCCCCGGTATCACTGCAAACGAATTAAAATCTATAATTGCTCAACCGCCCATGCCAGTGGAATCAACCGAATTACTAACTCATCTCCCAAACAAAGAAAGGTAACTGTAGTCCCCATCATAGCAGTCTCAGTACACGCCAAAAGACATAAGGCGAAACCGCACAGAAAGTGAACGCAGCCAACTGTTCCTTGTCATACGATACCATCATTCATCGTAAACAAAGGGAGTATCTAAACATGATAAAAACGGATGATACACACAGCTCACGGTGTGCACAGAGCACTTAACTCAGTAGCTCATGCAACAAGCCGGACTTGGAATATGAGGAAACTGCAACAAGGAACACTTTTCATACATAGCCTTCAACGGTTCCTGTCGCAAATCCACCATATTGACCGGAAGTTCGCGTCCATTTATATATTAGTAATGAAACTGCACTTGTATCCTCAAAACGCGTTAATATTTATATATTAAAGTTTCCTCCCATTTTCATCTCTATTACGCATTAATATTTATATGTTGAAGTATACCAGAACGCGCTCCTACCTTTTTCGGCTGAAAAAGCCTTGTGCATTTATCCTGAAATAAGAATTAAATTCTATTTATAAAAATGTCAACAGAAATAATACAACCCTACCTCAACTTAACATCCTCTTGATTTACGCCAGCAATTTGTTTTAGGCGTTTAGTTGGATATTCTCCCTGGTCCTCATCTTCGTATTCTTCCTCTTCTACTTCTTCCGACTCCTTCTTCATTTGCCTTCCTTCTTCCTTCATTTTCGGAGTCATCCATTAATCTACGGGAACTCGGGAACTACAGTCCGTCTGTCTGTCTGAGTGTCTACGTCTGTGTGTATGTATATCTGTTTGTGCCATTATGACTGTGTGTATGTCTGTGTGCATGTTTGTGTGCTTGTCTGTATGTGTGAGTCTGTGAGTGTTTGTATGTCTGTGTACCTGTCTGTATATGCATGTGTATGCATGTGCCAGTATATGTATGTCTTCACTCATCCATCTATCCATCCATCCATCCATCCATCAATTCATCCATCTTTCCATCCATCTTTCCATCCATCCATTCATTCATTCATTCTTTAATTCACCAATCCATCCATCCATCTATTCATTCATTCTTTCATTCACCCATCCATCCATCCATTCATTCATTCTTTCATTCACCCATCCATCCATCCATCTATTCATTCATTCTTTCATTCATCTATACATCCATCCATCCATCCATCCATCCAACCAACCATCAATCCATCCATCCATCCATCCATCCATTCATTAAATCATTCATCCATCCAACCATCTATCCATCCATCCATCCATCCATCCATCCATCCATCCATCCATTCATTCATTCATTAACCCACCCATCCATCCTTTCATTCATCCATTCATGCACCCATCCATCTATCCATCCATTCCTTTATTCACCTATCCATCCATCCTTTCATCCACCCTTTTATCCATACACCCACTCACCCATCCATCCATCCACCTATCCAACCATCCATTCACCCACCAACCCACCCATGCAACGCATCCAACCACCCATCCATCCATCCATACAAACCCATCCATCCATCCTTTCATCCATCCATTCATCCATCCTTTCATCCATCCATTCATCCATCGATCCATCCTCCCATCCACACATCCATCAATCCACCCATCCACACATCCATCAATCCACCCACCCAACCATCCATTCATTGATATAGAAATACATCTTACGGTAGCATTCTATTTCCAGGAACCGCCGTGTTCCATTAGGCAGGTTTATAATAAAAATGATGCTTGCCCAGCGCAGTCACCTCAAACTTGTCTCAACTCCGCTTCCAATAAATGAAAAACCACTTGAACTTGTCGAGAATTGGAACCCCCATCAATTCGATCATTGAAAACGCACATTTCTGCAAATGCCAAGCAATATTCAACAAGCAACCTCAATGATTTCCTTCATTGTCAACCACGTCAGACATGACACACGATGATGATGATAATTATAATAATAATATAAATCCCATGAAAGATTTCTAATAACCATGATGCGGGTATTCGTTATATTAGCATTAATGTTAAAATATGCGTCGCCCTGGGATAAAAGATATAGAGAAAAGTCTCGATTCAGATCACATAGAAAACGAAAATATTTGTAATAGAAGTTTGTAGAGAAACATTAATAAAACAGAGAGAAGATTAATTCGTTACTTGAAAATGAAGTAGGATATATTGCATTAACGGCTGTCATATAGGTGTTTACTCGTTATGTAGATGGCTAAGCTGAACGTGTAGATGTGTTTGAATATGCGTACATATGGTTTCGGTTGTTTGTGCAAATTGCTATTGTTTGGGATATATATATATATATATATATATATATATATATATATATATATATCAAACGTGTGCTTCTTTCTATCTATCTATTGACCTTTCGAGCCGTAGCCGGCCCATAGGGCGTAGACCAAGATACTCCTTCTCTTATCTGAATTTCTTTTCTAGCAGTTTTCAATTCTTTTAGAAACGTGTGCTTAGCACACTATTATATGGATCTGAAACCTGGATAACATACTCAAATCAGGAAAAAAGACTAAATGTCTTCCACATGCGATATCTCCGCAGAATAATGCACATAAAATGGCAGGACAAAATAACCAACTTAACTGTCCTGCAACGTGCTAAGACCCCAACAATCATGTCGATGCTCAGATGTCGAAGACTAAGATGGCTGGGGCACGTCCACCGAATGGAAGAAAATCGCATCCCTTAGAAAATACTATATGGCGAACTAATACACGGGAAAAGACAAGTCGGCAGACCACAATCATCAATGTAGGAAGAAACAATCATCATTTTTTGGCCATGTAATGAGAAGAGAATACTTGAATATACTGAAACAACTGGAAAAATTGAGGGACGAAGAGATAGAGGGAAGCAAGGAGAAAAAATAACAGACAGCTTAAGAGAATAGTTTGGCAGAAGGTCAACAACAGAAATGATAAATAGCTGCCGAGATCGAATGTTGTGGAGGACATGATTACCTACGCCACTAGGCCCGGTACTTGATGATGATGATGATGATGATGATTCTTTTCTTTATTTCAGTTGTACATTTTCCACCACTGGTTATAGTATGTCCAAGGTAGTTGTAGTTTTGAACTGTCTCCAGGTCTATTCCTTCAATTTTGATATCCACTTGTGGGTTTTGGGTATTTTTATTGTTTATAATCATAGTTTTAGTCCATCCATATATATATATATATATATATATATATATATATATATATATATATATATATATATATATAAATAGATAGATAGATAGTATGGTCTTTAAGGTCTTGATAGAAGCTTGATAGCAAGTAATCATGATAAGTAGTAGATTTTCGGGAAGGGTAGGGAATCCCAAGAGAATGAATGGATTCCCCAGTGCTGTAGACCCGTCATGTACATGTCAAATTTACTTTACACGTATTAAATATGTGTGTGTGTGTGTGTGCGCGTGTGTGTTGACCCTTTCAGATGCCATCCCCTCGTACCCACCTGATACAAAAGCGGCAAAGCCAAACATTGCAGTATCATCACTCCACTTAATCCACACTGCTGGATTATCGTATTCATACTAGTTGCTGTAGTTGATACTTCTATTATCATCTGTGTATATGCATCTTGTACATAGAAAGAAATAAAGGAAGAAGGAAGGAAGGAAGGAAGGAAGGAAGGAAGGAAGGAAGGAAGGAAGGAAGGAAGGAAGGAAGGAAGGAAGGAAGGAAGGAAGGGAGGGAGGGAGGGAGGGAGGGAGGGAGGGAGGGAGGGAGGGAGGGAGGGAGGGAGGGAGGGAGGGAGGGAGGGAGGGAGGGAGGGAGGGAGGGAGGGAAGAAATTAAAACATGTAAGTAAATTCAAAAGGAAAAAGGAACGAAATATATTTAAGAAGTATATATGGCCCTTTTCGTCTTGTCAGACGGTCTAGTGGAGGCTATTGCGTATTTTTTTGAGGTATTAACTCAAAATTTGAGGCTTTCACTAGCTTACTGCTTTAACGTTACCTCCACTTTTTCGCCGTTTTCCGAAATTATTCATTGGATCTCATTACCCAGATCCCAAGGTAGGGATCACCACGACAAGCCACGAGAACACCACGAATTTGAGTTTTTTAAACCATCACCGCCTGAGATGGTAATTGCACCCGGAACCTTCTTGTCCTTAGGCCGATATCTTACCTCTAGACTACATAGGACCCCCGTGAATACCACAAAATATAATACGAGATGGTGTTGACAGTCCCGGCTTGTCAATATCCAGAGACAATCTCGTATATTTAGTGCCCCGTTGAAGATTGCGTCAGACAGAGGCAGTTATTTTGTCCGTCGTGCTTAGCTAAAAACGCCAGCAAGACGCGACATGAGGTGGTCTTGCCGTCAGGCCAGCGATGTCTTCAGCTAGTCCATACATTTGGAAAGTTCGTTCCAATTAATTGTATTCTTTTTTATCTCAATATATAAAATAATATAAAAATAATAATAATATTTTTAAAAAAAATATAAAAATAAAAAGAGAACTACTAAATACAATTAAGACAAGACAAATGAAATTTTTTGGGGCATGTTAAAAGACACAACAGTCTACTAAAAGTAATATTGGAAGGTAAATTACAAGGTAAAAGAGGCAGAGGCAGACCAAGACTAACATGGACGAGTAACATCAAAAGATGGTCAAGTCAATCTATGACAGCCTGCACCATCAAAGCAAGAAACAGAGTGGAATGGCGATCCGTGGTAGCCAACCTTCGTTGCGGAGAAGGCACACGATGATGATGATGATGATTTGTATCTCTAGTTCCTGTATTCCCACGAAAGTCTTGTTTTGTTTCTTTATTTCACGATAATAATATTTATATGTAATGTATCGAAGGTGATATTTATATTGTTATATCATTACATAATGTAATTATATGTAATGTCGCAACGGCGATATTTATAGCTATATAGCTTGTGATATTTCATGCCACGATAGTGGCATTTATTTCTGTATAATACCTAGTGACGTGTTTATGTCACAAACGTCACATTTATGTTACATTTTCGCGATGGCAGGGACCAAAGGCATTCATCTGGTTAGTCACAAGACTACACCCACGCCTTTATACCGAGTGATTCGATGGGCTTGGTAAGAAAAGTGGAGGCTGGATCTGCACGTATACAATGGATAGAATCATTGCAGAAGTAAAAAAATATGAAAGGTCACCTTTGTGTAAGTCCAAGGACATGCGGGAGTACGGGGAAATAAAAGAGCGGACAAGTTGGCTAGCTGTGCTATTGTTGAGGACGGTCAACTAATGGAACGGGTGGACATCATCAATGCCTTCCGAGATGTGGGAAGGACACAGGACTTCGAAAACCATGAATCTACGTCACTCCTGCGGATGAAAGAGATGGGAGTTATGATGGGCATAGCCAGAAACGAGAAACTTAGTGGGCATGTAAGAAGTCTTATCAAACAACACAGAACTGGAGTCGTCAGTCGCTTGACACTTCGACACTTGCTGAGGAGGGGATCTGAGCACCTCTGGACATGTTCGGAGTGCAATGATGATGACCCGCTAATAACTCAATAACTCAATTGTTTTTATGCATATTTCACGGGGGTAATATTTTTGTTTTGTATATCACTTTAGTGATACGTCTATTTCATGAAGGTGAAGTGTGATCTTCATCAGCTGTAGACCACTGACCCTACCATTCTTCTTTGCTCTTTCACTGATACCTCAAAGGTGTCGTGGTTTATATCATTTGTCGTTCTTGAGTTGCTCGAACTGTCTGAATTAGTGATTTTCCTTTGCTGTTACATGTATCTGTCACTGCATCTATCCATCTTCTTCTTTTCTCTTTTCACTGATATCTAAAAGGTGTCGTGGTTTATATCATTTGTCGTTCTTGAGTTCCTCGAACTGTCTGAATTAGTGATTTTCCTTTGTTGTTACATGTCTCTATCACTGCCTCTATCCATCTTCTTCTGGGTCTTCCTCTTGGTCTTTTTCCATGCATTCTTGAGAAGAACGCCCTTGATGGTGATTGTTGAGGATTCATTCTGACCAGGTGGCCAAACCATTTAAGTTGTTGTTCTATATATTCTTGGCAGGGTTTTGTTCCTACCATTTTTCTTATGGTTTCATTTGGAATTCTATATCTTCTTGAGTTGTTTGTTACTTTTCTCAAGCATCGCATCTCACATGTATTGATCTTTCTTAAATGTTATCTACATAGGGTCCATGTTTGACTTTTATAGCACAAAGGTGGTACGAAAATGCTATTTTCCCCTACCATTAACGATGAAAAAAATTTTTTTTTCTTCTTTTCTTTCTTTTTCTTCTGTTGGAGTGTGAGGCAGTATTGCATACTTCGTTTATGAATTGAACCTTTCTTTTTTATTCCGTTGGAGAGTCAGACAGTATTGCAAACATCTTCGAAAGCTCTGCCTTCGAACAGAAGGGTTTGCATTATTTCTGAGTCTGTAGTTTCCAAAACAGCATTTCAGAACATGAAAAACCTCTTATGCAGTAAGTCTATATCAATAGATTTGAGAATGAGAGTTCATCGTGCTATATAGAGCCAATTCTGACCTAATTAGGAAATTCTCAAAGAGAATTACTAGAAGAGAGATTTACACAAAAAGGGAGCTCCCAAGAAACATCAGAAAGAAACAATCAACACTTTTCGGACACATCATGAGGAGAGGAAAGTTGGAATACTTGGTTACAACTGGCAAAGTACAGGGAAAGAGACCGCGGACGACAAAGATATAAAATACTAGATAGCTTAGATAGATTGTCATGGCGTGGAAAACAGTCAACAACAGAATTGATACTATGCACTATGGATAGAAGATTGTGGAAGGACACGATCGCTTACGCTAACCGGTATGGCACATGATGATAAGTTTCCGAAGTCTCAGTCTCACTGAATTGTAAAGAATGTATGCTACCAATGCTGCAATTTTGAAAACCCCTGACCGAAAGACAGGAATAACTAAAATTACCTAAACTCTTTCCGAACGTTTCGACACCTCATGTGCTATATCGATTTCGGTCATGTACGCTTAGCCGCACAGTGCGTCACTCTTCATTTGATTAGTGTAACTGTCATCAAAGCATATTCTTTTCACATGTTTTGTACTATTTTGATATTGGTGAGATATAATTTCTTGTTTAATTATCCAAAAATTCATAAATAATATGTTGTGTTAAATAAATATAAACATGTAGATACATATTTTTTAAAAAAAAAGATACAATTTTGTCACTGAAATCTCTACCTCTAGATTGATAAAAACCTTCTGTACTGAAAGAGATAATGAAAATTGTCCTTCTTCAGGGACTATTATCTGTCCAGCGACTGACTGTTTCGTTCACTGGAGGGACACGCCTCGCCACTGTGAATGGGGTCTCAACTTCGCCACTGCAGCTGAAGCTAAGAGATTTCGGGACTGCTGTTCGGTAAGTCCAGATGGTTGTCTTTTGTGATTTTATTTACACTAACTGAACTAATTAAAAAAAAAAAACATTTTAAAAAAATTAGTTAGGATTGCGAAGTAGGTCTCATCGGGGTCGTGATCTCATCGTTGTTGTGATCTCATCGTGGTTGTGAATGTGATTTCACCGATGTTTGTTGCGATTCATATGCTGGTCAGATGTGGTTACAGGCTTTGCAGCAATTACAATCATCTAGTGCCGCGTCGAATATGATGTGGGTACAAAATAATAGCTGCAAATAAAATGATTAAAATTTGCAAAGGGGGGGGGGGGACTGGTTGGTCTCGAGGCAAGACGCCGGCCTCGAGACAGAGAGGTTGTGGGTTCAAATTCCAGCTGCACCAGTTAGGATTTTTATTTATGATTTCTGTCTGCGGCATCAACCCCTAGTCTCAGCAGCAGGACCCGGCTTGAAACGTCAATTACTGATCGACGGAAAAAATATAAGTACCCCCGAAGACGGAGTTTTCTGCCTGTGCGTCGAAGGACCCCTGTGCTCACGGCTGCCAAGGAAAAACGGATTAATACGCAAAATTCAGCTCCTAGTCTCTAGGGACTTCGTCAGAGGTCAAAGCTGGCGAACGAAAAAAAAAAAAATTTGCATAGACAAAGCACGCCAACGTTTCAACTCAAGTATTGTCATTTTTGGACAAAGAAACAAAAATAGATGCCATTCTAATATTGCTAGAAAAGTTAAATGAAGTCAAAAGATATCACCAATGATAGCAATATATTTAGGTTGCTATACAAGGCAACAAGAATGTTGAGAATACAGTGAACAGCTAAGAAGAGTAATGAAAATGTTCTGAAAGAGGTCAAAGCAAAAAGTGAGCTAATTTCCAATATTAGGAAGAAACAATCATCATTTTTTTGGCCATGTAATGAGAAGAGAACAACTTGAATATATTGTAACAACTGGGAAAATTGAGGGACGAAGAGATAGAGGGAAGCAAAGAGAAAAACATACCAGACAGCTTAAGTGAATGGCTTGGCAGAAGGTCTACATCAGAAATGATAAATAACTGTCGAGTTCGAAAGTTGTGGAGAGACATGATCACCTACGCCAGAAGGCCCGGTACTTGATGATGATGATGATGATGGTACAAAGCAACAAAATTCATCGGATGAGCTCTGAAGAAAGAATGGTAATGTCAGTTTGGGTGGCAAAACGATAGTCCACAATATGACACACACATTAATCATGTGGAAACCCCCATGGTTATACATATATAAAAAAAAAAAACACAGTCATGTGATATTGTTAAGCAGTCCCGCCAACACAGTCATAAGCACAATTGCTGTACACATAAATGTAGTGTATTGACGGACACACAGCCGAAACTGGATTACATAGTGTGAAGACCTCCTGATTCACAGTCAACGGCGAGCGTCAAGAATTGTGAACCAGACCTGTTCAAAGATTGTTCTTCACCCTTAGTAGTATTCTGAAGAAAAAAAAACACGACAGTTATACCCACCAAGCGATTAAGAAGCTGTTAATTGTTAACGGTTAATTGTTAACTGTTTATTGTTAACTGTTAATTGTTAACGGTTAATTGTTAACTGTTAATTGTTAATCGCCAGATCATCGTCTTTGGAGCCGCGATTTCTCAGTGGTTAGTGAACTGGACTACCACGGACAAGGGGTAGGGTTCGATCCCAACCGACGGCTTCCGGGTTCACCCAGCCTTAAACGGGTACCGGATTTTTTTCTGGAAAGTAAAGCAGCACGGGCGTAATACTGACCACATTACCCCAAAAATCATGTGCTGAAGGTCTGTAAAATATAGGGTCACTAACACCATATTTCCCTATACGCCACTTGGCGTGACGGGGGTACTTTACTTTTGCTTTTTAGATCATCGTCTTTACATTTCGAACAACATGTTTATAAGTGCTCGGATCTCTTCTTTAGCAAATCAACCCAGAGTGGAGCGAGCCTGGGACGATCTATTCTTTTTTGATTGACCAATCATCTTATGCTACCCACGTAGATCCCGTTAGACATTGAGAATGTCAGTCCGTCCATTACTTGGCCGCATCCCACGGCAGCCTAAGCAGAGAGTTTATCAACGCGTTCATTACCAGTTACTTCCCTTGCCCTGACACAAACACACTCAAAGGATCTGTTTCAGTCTGTCACCCTGAAGGACTCCTCCCACACTATACGGACCCAGCCAAATTCGATATTCCTGAGCGTATGCATAGATTCGTTGAGAGAGCTCACATTGGGGACTGCCTGATCCCCAACCAAACTGCGATTACGAATCTAAAGAGAAAGGCAAACCTTGTTATTAAAGTCGGATGTTCTGGGCTGTTCTGTTTTAAAAATACGACGCAACGTAATCTCTATACTCACATAACAGATTGTAATGGTTAACGAGAAAATGTAATTACCTAGTACTATTGGGAGCCGCGATAGCTCAGTGGTTAGTGAACTGGACTACAAAGGACAAGAGGTAGTGTTCGATCCAAACCGACGGCTACCGGTTCACCCAGCTTTTAATGGGTACACGAATTTTTCTGGGTAAGTAAAGCGGCAAGGGCGTAATACCGACCACATTACCCCAAAAATCGTGTGCTGAAGGTCTGTAACATTTATGGTCACTAACACCATATTCCCTAAACGCCACTTGGCGTGACGGGGGCTCTTTACTTTTTTTTTTCTCAACAAAAAAGAAACACATACTTTACATTTATTGAGACATAGCGAATACCTATAGGACTGCCATGAGTGCAGTGTGGTGGGATGAATTCTTTTAACTGTCAGCAAACAAAAACAAGGAATATTGTAAAGTTTAGAATGGAGTGTTGCACTATAGAAAGTTGTAGTGTGAAGTGGAAAATGTGGGATATTTGTTTGTGAAATGGGAAGACCATAAACGATGTGTAGAAGCGATTAAACCAGCTGGAACGCCCCATAAAACAAGCCCCTTCTTGTTGTAATGACTAAATCTTTTTACATGCTTGAATATTTTTTGGGCTTCTGTCTTTTTTAACAATTTTCGAGTAACGACGAATCTCCGAATTCAAACTCGTCATATTGTGGAAGCATAACAGTCAAGTATGTGTCTTACTGAAGTATTTTCTTTGCGTTTATTTGAAACTTTTTCTTAGTGTTCGGCCATTATGTGGACGCGGATGTGGTATGTTGCTATTTTACGACAAAGTCGCGATATTTACGACTTTAGGCCGAGCACTTCCGTCTCCAGCACTTTTTTTCAATGATTTCAGAAATACAACGCTTCTTACAGCTGTTTCTTATCGCTATTTTAGTTGTCTTATTTATTTACTTTTTATATAAATAGAACGTGTTTGTGATTGTTCTATGGTGCAGTCACGTTGATTAGGTGAAGCTGTAGTTTAAATTTAAATAGCATTCGTGGTGAAACATTCAACATTAGAAAGTCTGGTATTTTTGGATCTGTTGAGTGTTTCTTATTATTTATTCTTATTATGCAATGGGTAGAGTCGTTGCAGAAATCCAAAATACGTAAGGTCACCTTTGTTTATGTCCCTGGACATGCGGGAGTACGGGGAAATGAAAGGGCGGACAGGTTGGCTAGCTGTGCTGTCGTTGAGGACGGGCAACCAATGGATCAGGCGGACATCATCAATGCCCTCCGAGATGTGGGAAGAGCATATGACTTCGATAAACACAGATCCACGTCACTTCTTCGGATGATGGAAATGGGAGTTAAGTTGGGCACAGCCAGAAATGAGAAACTTAGTGGCCGTGTAAGAAGACTTATCAACCAACATAGAACTGGTGTCGTCAGTCGCTGGACACTGAGGGAATTGCTGAGGAGGGGATCTGAGCACCTATGGGCATGTTCGGAGTGCAATGATGGTGACCCGCAAATAACTCAATAACTCAATATTATTTATGAATCTACTCAATGAAAAATGTATACATCAATTAATTAAAAAAGATAATTCATATTTGTGTGTTGTCACACATTTTTATTTATTTATTTTTTTTTTTGCGTTCGCCAGCTTTCAACTCTGTCGAAGTTCCTAGAGACCAAGAACTGAATTTTGCGTGTTAATCCTTTTTCCCTGGCAGCCGTGTGCACAGGGGTCCCTCGTCATACAGGCAGATAACTCCGTCTTCGGAGGTACTCATATTTTTTTTCGCCCATGAGTAATTGACATTCCAAGCCGGGTCTCCCTGCTGTGATCAGGGGTGATTACCGCAGAGAGAAATCATAAATAAAAATCCTAACTGGTGCAGTCGGGATTTGAACCCACAACCTCTCTGTCTAGAGGCCGGCATCTTGCCTCGAGACCAACCAGTCCCCCATGTTGTAATATTATTGGGATTAAACTAAAATGTTACTTTCAGAATAGAACAAACAGCTGTGGATTCTCCAAATTCTAACTCGTTGTTTTGTCGAGTAAAAAAGTAAGTAAAGTACCGCCGTCACGCCGAGTGGCGTATAGGGAATATGGTGTTAGTGACCATACATTTTACAGACCTTTAGCACATGATTTTTGGGGTAATGTGGTCGGTATTACGCCCGTGCCGCTTCACTTTCCCAGAAAAAAAATCCGGTACCCATTAAAGGCTGGGTGAACCCGGAAGCCGTCGGTTGGGATCGAACCCTACCCCTTGTCCTTTGTAGTCCAGTTCACTAACCACTGAGGTATCGCGGCTCATGTTTTGTCGAGGCTCAGCAGTAAAGTCTGTCTTACTGGCATTCTCTTAGCTTCTTTTTTCAACGAATTCCTCATTACGATGCTTCTGCGAATTCTAATTACATCGTATTGTTGAGGTATATCAGTATAGAATCATTTCTGTTGAAAAATGTGTCATGTTTTCATATCGTCCGCCATATGTTATCACATTCCTCCAATAAACGTGGCGAGAATACCATATTCAATGGTCGACCACGGAAAAAAAAAGGATTGATGGAATATTAGAAACACTTGAAAACATAATAGCAGCAGGGGCCAACAGAAGAGAAAAATAAAGCAAATTGTATCGCCCATCGACGCTGAAAGTTCTAATGAGGAAGGAAAATAGTTGTATATCCCATCGACGCTGAAAGGCAAATGAGGAAGGAAAATAGTTGTATATCCCATCGACGCTGAAAGGCTATTGAGGAAGGAAAATAGTTGTATATCCCATCGACGCTGAAAGGCTATTGAGGAAGGAAAATAGTTGTATATCCCATCGACGCTGAAAGGCAAATGAGGAAGGAAAATAGTTGTATCTCCCATCGACGCTGAAAGGCAAATGAGGAAGGAAAATAGTTGTATCTCCCATCAACGCTGAAAGGCAAATGAGGAAGGAAAGAATATATCTCCCATTGATGATGAAAGACAAATGAGGAAGGAAAGAATGTATCTCCCATTGATGATGAAAGGCAAATGAGGAAGGAAAGAATGTATCTCCCATTGATGATGAAAGGCAAATGAGGAAGGAAAGAATGTATCTCCCATTGATGATGAAAGGCAAATGAGGAAGGAAATAATGTATCTCCCATTGACGATGAAAGGCAAATGAGGAAGGAAAGAATGTATCTCCCATTGATGATGAAAGGCAAATGAGGAAGGAAAGAATGTATCTCCCATTGACGATGAAAGGCAAATGAGGAAGGACAGACGTTATCTCACTATAAAATAGTATATGAGCTTGAAAGGGCCCGCGATTTACAGCTTTCATTAGCTTCAGGGTGAGTGAACGAGAAGTTATGAAGACTTGCATGTGATGTCTCAAGAGACCCATCAAGCAGTCTGGCTAACCGAACAGAATATGGCACGTTCGGTACATACAAACATGCTGTGCGAAAGTGGGATATGCTCAGCCCAAACGTGCTATCTCGCAGTCTGTTGTTAACAACGGACACAACGTAGCTACTTCCGTTTAAAGTTTATTTTTTTTTTTAAATTGTCTTTGAATGGACGGGCGAACGCAAAAGAATATCACTATAATTTACATTTGTTATTTGTACAATATCATAGTGAAATAAAACAAAAATAAAGGACTTAGCCTTAATAGGAAAAAGACAGAAGTAATGGTAACAACAAAGAAAAAGACATCACCTCAGTGCAAAATACAGACTAGTGGAACAATATTACGACAGGTAAATGAATTTAAATATATGGAAATACTGTTAACCTCAGACAGTAGATGTACAACAGAGGTGAGATGCAGAATGGCTCAGGCTAAAGTAGCTTTCCAAAAAATGAGGAAAATACTATGCAATCCATTTTTAACAATAGAAATAAGAAAAAGAGTTCTTAAATGTTATGTAGAGCCAGTTTTAACACATGGATGTGAATCATGGACAATAGGACAATAGACAAGAAAATCACTGGCAGTGTGTAGAAATGTGGTTTTACACAGAAGAATGATGAGAATACCATGGACAGCTAAGACGAGTAATGAAAATGTTCTGAAAGAGGTCAAAGCAAAAAGAGAGCTAATTTCCAATATTAGGAAGAAACAATCATCATTTTTTTGGCCATGTAATGAGAAGAGAACAACTTGAATATATTGTAACAACTGGGAAAATTGAGGGACGAAGAGATAGAGGGAAGCAAAGAGAAAAACATACCAGACAGCTTAAGTGAATGGCTTGGCAGAAGGTCTACATCAGAAATGATAAATAACTGTCGATATCGAAAGTTGTGGAGAGACATGGTCGCCTACGCCAGTAGGCCTAGTACTTCATCATTATTCGTACAAACAATCACATGTTATTTGTACTGTCAGTCACATACTACTTTTATGGTTGAAAGCAGAAAAAAAAGTGTCACTGTTGGATGTTGACTACATATTATATGTTAATGTTGAAAACAAGATATTTTTACTAGTTACTACATTCTATTTCTACTGTTAACTATATGTTATTTTTTACTACTGTCTAAATTATATTCTTACTATTCACTACATGATATTTTTGCTATTGACTATATGCTATTTGTATTTTTGGCTGCGTACTATTTCAGCTGCAATCTGTCGTCAGGTTTCAACATTAACCCCTGAGTATTTCTTTTGTGTGTTTAAGTTTCTTTGAGTCGATATATTTAAATGATATTTTATAATCATTTCGGAGAGCGAGGAGTTAATAAAAGCGAGGAGTTAATATAATTATTACAGTGTTAGGCATTGATCAATGTTCACCAGTTGAGCATGTCAGTTACGGCCCAGTACACACTGCATTGCATAGCACTGCAGCTGTGTATAGACTTACTGAATTAGCAAAGGTAGTGCACAGTCGCATTGAAGGAGATCGGCTGTATACTTTCTATTGTCGTGTTTCAAAATGTATCCGTCAATAAAATCATCTTTCTACGTTGTCTAAAGACGTATATTGACTAAACGGGCCGACGTTTAGGGGTTGGAGTTCGTGAACACTTGTCGAACGCTCTTCCGGCACTCATGTCTCCTCCCACATCAGATCTCCAGGCCATCATACCTCTGATGATTCCCGGGTTGCCGGCATCGTTTCTTCTCTCTCTCTCTCTCTCTCTCTCTCTCTCTCTCTCTCTCTCTCTCTCTGACTAAGTACATGTTAGAAAGTTGCTCTATGTTCTGCGTCAATGGCCCAGTGTATCCGATTTCTGCCAGCATTTTATTCAGGTTTGCTTTCTTTAGCCTTTAATTGTCCCCAATCTTCCTTCAAGGCAGCAGATTGTCTTTTCTGTAGGGGGATTCTGCCCTTAGATGGTCGGCCCTCCCGGATTTACGAGCACCATCTGCCCGAGCTTTATATAGAGTTTTCTCTCTCAGAGGTGGTCTGGTCTTCTGAGCTCTTGAGCACCACCTGCCTGTTTATAGAGGACAGAAAGAGGAGAAAAGACAGAGAAGCATTTAACCCACCAAGTGGGGATGGATTAGTCCAGACCAGAGCGTGTACCACTCGTCGGTGGATTCTGCGTCTTCACTTAAAGGGTTCCTTCCATCTACTCCTGGCTCCTTTGTCTGGCCCCTCAGCAAGGACCTGTCCAGCGTGGGTGATCCTGCCAGGAGCTAAGCCCCCGCTGGCATAGCTCCTTGGATTCCGGAGACGTACAAGCCTCTAACCATAAGGTGAGCCTACTGTGGAGGGGCATCGTCTCTTGATCCTCTGATACCCACAGTCGGTTCGTTCTGGAGAATATAGTCGTTTCGGCACTCTCCATCCGAACGGTTTAAACTCTTTTCACTCTTTACTGTAATCACTGGTCTCCTCTCCCATTATTTCTTTATCCTATCGCTAATCATCCCTGTAAAAATGTAAAGAACCCTTCACACCAAGTGGCGTGTAGGGAATATGATGTTAGTGAACATAATTTTTACAGACCGCCGGAACATGAATTTTGGGGTAATGTGATCAGAATTACGCCCGTGTAGCTTTACTTTCTCAGAAAATTCCGGTACCCATTTAAGGCTGGGTGAACCCGGAAGCCGTCAATCAGGATCGAACCCGACCTCTTGTCTTTAGTAGTCCACTTCACTAGCCACTGAGCTATCGCGGCTCCCTAATCCTCCCTGAGCTGTCGCGGCTCCCTAATCCTCCCTGAGCTGTCGCGGCTCCCTAATCCTCCCTGAGCTGTCGCGGCTCCCTAATCCTCCCTGAGCTATCGCGGCTCCCTAATCCTCCCTGAGCTGTCGCGGCTCCCTAATCCTCCCTGAGCTGTCGCGGCTCCCTAATCCTCCCTGAGCTGTCGCGGCTCCCTAATCCTCCCTGAACTGTCGCGGCTCCCTAATCCTCCCTGAGCTGTCGCGGCTCCCTAATCCTCCCTGAGCTGTCGCGGCTCCCTAATCCTCCCTGAGCTGTCGCGGCTCCCTAATCCTCCCTGAGGTTCGCGGCTCCCTAATCCTCCCTGAGCTATCGCGGCTCCCTAATCCATCCTCCCTGAGCTATCGCGGCTCCCTAATCCTCCCTGAGCTATCGCGGGACCCTAATCCTCCCTGAGCTATCGCGGGGCCCTAATCCTCCCTGAGCTATCGCGGCTCCCTAATCCTCCCTGAGCTATCGCGGCTACCTAATCCTCCCTGAGCTATCGCGGCTACCTAATCCTCCCTGAGCTATCGCGGCTCCCTAATCCTCCCTGAGCTATCGCGGGACCCTAATCCTCCCTGAGCTATCGCGGGGCCCTAATCCTCCCTGAGCTATCGCGGCTACCTAATCCTCCCTGAGCTATCGCGGCTCCCTAATCCTCCCTGAGCTATCGCGGCTCCCTAATCCTCCCTGAGCTATCTTCATTACATCTCCTGCTCTTCTTTTCCCTTGCCAACCCTGTTTTCTCTGTTTTTCCTTCTTTATCTTTCTTTCATCCCATCCTATAGAACCCTCCTTTTATCCATCCGTATAAGACGTCCTTTCTATTTTATCATTGCTTCGCTCCTTTTGATCCAATTACATCCTATCTATTTATATTAATCATGTGGCCAACACTTACGTAAAACCTGACCACCGCTTTTTTTCGTCATTTTTCACACGAGTGTTTCTGTGTTTCATCATCATCATCATCATCATGTGCCATACCGGTTGGCGTAGGTGATCATGTCCCTCCACAATCTTCTATCTACAGTGCATCGTATCAGTTCTGTTGTTGACTGTTTTCCATGCCATGACACCAAGCTATCCAGTATTTTCTCTCTTTGTCGCCCGCGATCTCTCTTTCCTTTTATTTTGCCAGTTGTAACCAAGTATTCCAACTTTCCTCTTCTCATGAGGTGCCCGAAAAATGTTGATTGCTTCTTTCTGATGTTTTTTTTTAAGAGCTTCCTTTTTGTGTTGGCCTCTTTGAGAACTTCCTCATTGGTCTTTTTAGCTGTTCAGGGAACTTTCAACTGTTGTCACTTTCTGTGTTTAGCTTTCGTGTTTGAATTGCTGCGTTTAGTTTCGTTTACAATTAGTTTCCTAAGAAACACCAGAAAGAAACAATCAACATTTTGTGGGCACATCATGAGTAGAGGAAAGTTGGAATACTTGGTTACAACTGGCAAAATACAAGGATAGTGAGATCGCGGACGACACAGAGAGAAAATGCTGTAGATCTTGGTGTCATGGCATGGAAAGCAGTCAACAACAGAATTTAATACGATGCACGGACGTAATACCGACCACATTGCCCCAAAAATCATGTGCCGAAGGTCTGTAAAATTTATGGTCACAAACACCAAATTCCCTATACGCCACTTGGCGTGACGGGGGCTTTTTACTTTTTTTTTTACGATGGATAGATGAATGCGGAAGGACATGATCGCCTACGCCAACCGCTATATATTACATGATGGTGATGAGTTTAGTATTGTTTGTCATTTGTAAAAAAAAAAAAAAAAGAAGAGTAGTAAAGTACCCCCGTCACGCCAAGTGGCGTATAGGGAATATGGTGTTAGTGACCATACATTTTACAGACCTTCGGCACATGATTTCTGTGGTAATGTGGTCAGTATTACGCCCGTGCCGCTTTACTTTCCCAGAAAAAATATCAGGTACCCATTAAAGGCTGGATCAACCGGAAGTCGTCGGTTGGGATCGGACCCTACCCCTTGTCCTTTGTAGCCCAGTTCATTAACCACTGAGCTATCTCGGCTCCCATTTGCCGTTTGTACCTGAAATCTTTTTGCAGAAACATTGTATTTTCCTCGTCTCTCTATTACTTTAACGGCTTTATTCCATTTCGTTCTTATTTTATACTGTTTTACTTTGCAACTCTACCTGTGGCTGCGTATAGTATTGACTATTCTATATATTTTCTATCTGTGCTTACCTCCTAATATTACAACTCTGTGTAGCTGACATTAGAGGTAGGGTTCGATCCCAACCGACGGCTTCCGGGTTCACCCAGCCTTAAATGGGTACCGGATTTTTTTTCTGGGAAAGTAAAGCGGTACGGGCGTAATACCGACCACATTACCCCAAACATCATGTGCCGAAGGTCTGTAAAAATTATGGTCACTAACACCATATTCCCTATACGCCATTTGGCGTGACGGGGAAACTTTACTTTTTTACTTATGCAGTTGACATTACCTTTTCTATTGAGACAGAAATGATCTATACCGTGTTGGAAGCCTTTATTTACATTTTGAGCCATGACCGGCCCATAGGGCATAGACCCAGATACTCTTTCTCTTTTTCTAAACTTTCTTTCTAGCAGTCTTAATCCTTGCAAAGATCTTCTATAGAAGGAAAACGAAGAGAGCGTTTTCAAAAGATTTTTCTTGTCAAGATAGAAATGATACAACAAAGAAACTGAGTTGATGTTGATCGTTTGACTGTTGTGTAAACACACACAATGAAATGGTTGAGCGATTAATCTTGATCTATTGGCCCGGTCAATCACAATCTGCGAAGAACTTGTGAAAAGAGGATGAGAGAGAGAGAGGTAGACAGAGAAAGGGAATAATAGAACAAAGAAGTATGTGTTAGCACTCGGAAAAATTGACAGACAAACAACAATAGAAAAAAACGAAGAACAATATATGGTCCGAAGTGGGATCGAACCCGTACTCAGTGACACCGCGCCTTGCCACGAGAAGCCGAACGCTTGGTACACTGCCACGCAGCCAACTAAAAAAATATTATTATAAAAAATATTATTATATGGAAGTTCCCCATATAATAATATTTATGTATTATTATTTGTACCTAGACAGAGAAAGGGATGGGAAGATACCATAAAACGATGATCAGGATCCGACTTCGCAGAGTCCCAAGTGATGACTGTAGATATCAATCAATTGCAAAGGTTGATGAAGCCTGCCAGGAGTGCCCCAACTATCCGTAAGGTTATGGGATGAAGATTAAAGGAATTTATTGAGGTCACAACAACCAAGAGTTGCATCCTCTCGCAGGCGAGGTTATCTCCTCATAGACCATTATTGAAATAAAAATATTTGTTGATCAAAAGGACTCAAGTATCACAATGTGATGTAAACCACAACATAGCGCATTTAAACTAACTTAACGTCCGTCCTTTTCAGGGCAGACGCTGAAGAAGATACTAGGAGAATGATACGTCCAGTCTTAATTAACGTCACATTTTTCTACTGCCAGAATGTGTGAGCTCGACAAGCCTGGAGTAGCTGTAAATCCACGCGCTGTTATTTACATCGCGGTCAGGCAGTCTGTAACTTCGCCATTGTTCAAACTAACATCTGCCCGTGTTTACCCATAGATAAGGGGAAACTGTACTTACTGTTGACATTATTCCATAATACATACGTGCTGGAGAGATTCTTATGGCTGAGGGGGGGGGGGGGGGGGGGGGGGCCTGTGTGAAATCGTGGATTGAGATAAAAGCTTGCAATGCGGTATCTCAGAGAAATGTTATGTCAGAACTTTGATATATGGTCTCACCATTCTATATATGGGAGTCGCGATAGCTCAGTGGCTCAGTGGTTAGTGAACTGGACTACAAAGGACAAGGAGTAGGGTTCGATCCCAACCGACGGTTTCCGGGTTCATCCAGCCTTAAATGTGTACCGGATTTTTTTCTGGGAAAGTAAAGCTGCGCCTACGTAATACCGACCACATTACCCCGAAAATCATGTGCTAAAGATCTGTAAAATTTATGGTCACTAACACCATAGACTTAGAAGCAGTGATCTCTACAATATGTGCCATTTTGGCACGCAAGGTTTCTGTTTTTGAGATTGTGTTTCTGCCCTATGTGCCGTCTTCGGCTCGAAAGGACAATAGATAGATAGACCACCATATTCCCTATACGCCACTTGACGTGACGGGGTACCTTACCTCTTTTTTTTAATATTCGATATACATGTATAATGTTCGTCTGAGACAAATCAATGAAGTTGAGACCCTTTCATTTTCCGGCAACCACCCGATGGTTTCTAAAGGAAGGGATAAACATCTTCATTAAAAGAACGCTAAGTGAGCGTAGATGCTTTGTGTTCTGGTTGCTTTATTTAGGTCTTTTTCGACCCAAAATATCCATCATCATGTGTCATGCCGGTTGGCGTAGTCGATCATGTACTTCCACAATCTTCTATTTAACGTGCATCGTATCAGTTCTGTTGTTGACTGTTTTTATGCCATGGCGCTAAACTATCCAGTATTTTCTCTCTTTGTCTTCCGTGATCTCTCTTTCCCTGTATTTTACTAGTTGTAACCAAGTATTCCAATTTTCTTTTTCTTATGATGTGCCCGAAAAAAAAATGTTGATTGTTTCTTTCTGATGTTTCTTAGGAGCTACCTTTTTTTTCCGTCTTCAGCGCGGCGTTTTTTTAAATACCGGGTTGTTGTTCCTCTTCGATCAAGACTCTTTGGGCCAGACTTGATTGGTTAGTCTGTTGCTAGTCACCACGAAAAGGTGGACTAGGTGGTCTCAACCTTTTGACCCGTCTAGCTTGGGTGATCCCTTTGTAAGGAGAAATGAAAAGAAAGGGGGATAAAAAAGAGTAAACAAACAATATGGTTAAAGCTTTACGTACAAATTAGAACAACGTTTCGGCTCAGTAGGGTTTCAGCAGGAGCTATCATACAACACAAACACGGATATGTATTTCAAAATTAATAAATACTAATAATAAAAATACAAATAAATAATAACATTATTTTAAGAATTATAAAGTAAAAATTAATAAAATAATAAAAAGTAAAAGTATCGAACTAGATCTACTGATCGTTGTGTAGCATTTCTACCACTAAAACATCTCTAGGAGATATGGGTGTACATATTTACACCTTTTTGGCGCAGGCACAACAGAGGAGTACACAGAGGAAGACCAAGAAATTCTTGGAAAAGACAGACAGAAGCAGAGATGATGATGATGGGGAAGACATGGAATGATCTTAAAAGAATGGCAAGAAACAGAACGACTTGGACATTTTTTGTTGAAGACCTATGCTCCACAGGGAGCTGAAAGGTAGAAGAATAAGAAGACATCGGAGGAGTAAATTTGTAGAGATTCTATTTTCTGGTAAAGTTTTAATGCTCAAAACTCATTTTATAGTAGAACATCTAGTGAGTTATAATGTTGCTTGGTGTCAGGTTTGATCGGTCATGGATGAAGCTGTCATGTCAGAACTAGCGCATGCCAGAACTTGAAATTATTTACGAGGAGACGATGTTCCTGTCTTGCATAAAGTCAATGTCCATGTCTCGCTACCATATAACACCATCATCATCAAGTGCCGTGCCTGATGGCGTAGGTGATCATGTATCTCCACAACTTTCGATCACGACAGTTATTTATCATTTCTGTTATTGACCTTCTGCCAAGTCATTCTCTTAAGCTGTCTGGTATCTTTTTCTTTTTGCTTCCCTCAATATCTTCGTCTCTCAATTTTCCCAGTGTTCACAATTTATTCCAGCTGCTCCCTTCTCATTAGATGGCCAAAAAGTGGTGAATGTTTATTCCTAAAATTTGATATTAGCTCTCTTTTCATGTTGGCCTCTTTCAGAACGTTTTCATTATTCATTATATCTGTCCATAGTATTCTCAATATTCTTTTGTAAAACCACATTTCTACAGCCTCCAGTAATTTTCTTGTCTGTTGTCCTATTGTCAATGATTCACATCCATATGTTAAGACTGGCTCTACATAACATTTAATAACTCTGTTTCTTATTTTTATTGTCAAAAATGGATTGCACTGTATCTTCCTCATTTTTTAAAAATGCTGCTTTTGCCTGAGCCATTCTGAATCTCACCTCTGTTGTACATCTTCCATCTGAGGTTAACAATGTTCCCAGATATTTAAATTCATTTACCTGTTTTAATATTGTTCCACTTGTCGTTATTGTGTTTTGCGGTGATGTCTTTTTCTTTGTTGTTACCATATAACGATGTATCCTAAACACAGATCTTATATACATTGAATTTAGACTTATTTGGCAACGAATTATTTTCCATTTATCGCGTAGCCAGTTCAGCCAAATAGTCGAAAACCCTTCCGGAGTGTCCTATCAGTTTCAATTTCAAGAGATACGTCATTGATTGTAGCTACCCCCAAGCATAGGAACATACAATTTACTTCTTGTAAGAAAGACTTGGACTCTAAAAAAAACAGTGATGAAAGAAGCAAAGACAGCAGGCATCAGCTTCCGTGCCGATATTTAAAAGCTCGCCCAGAACATGGTGACATACAATGCGGATCTTGTGCAATGTCTGACTCTTAATGCTAAAGATTGTCGAGCGTGGAGAGTGTAGTGTTTATTCCCCATGTGACGTCATCGATTCGACAGGAAAATGGAATAGAAGAGTTACTTTTGTGGCCTTTGACCGTTGCCTTCTAGACTAGAACATGAAGCCCATATCACATGAAAACCAAACTATGTAACACAGTTGCTGGTTTTATATATAGAGTGGCATTTTAGTTCAAAACATATAAAATTTACTGAATTTTTAGTTGAAGGCACGTAGTCCGTATTACATTTTGTTCACATTATAGAAGTGATATTTCATTGTGTGATATTATTGTGTGTATACACTTTTTACCAAATAAGATTTTTCTATGCACTTTTTATACAATTATTGTTAATATTTTAGTACATTTTTAAATAAACAAAAGATTTCACGCGTTAAATAGTTTGACACTTTGTGGTAGAAAGTTGTCGGCATTTAGCCACTTTCCTGTTCTGTTCAATGAAAAAAATATAGCTCGATATAACTGACATGAATGCGTCTTTCTTTTTAAGAATGAAGTTTTGAAACAGTTGAAGATGAGGAAATACATAGTTCATATACTTCGAAAAGGACTAAAAATACACAGTCTATTGGAGAACATTGAAGACATACAGATAAAACCTAGCAGAGAATAATTAAGATCAATAAACACAATCTTGTAGAGAACAGTCAAGTTGAACAAACACAATCTTGTAGAGAACAGTCAAGTTGAACAAACACAATCTTGTAGAGAACAGTCAAGATGAGTAAACACAATATTGTAGAGAACAGTCAAGATGAGCAAACACAATATTGTAGAGAACAGTCAAGATGAACAAACACAATATTGTAGAGAACAATCAAGATGAACAAACACAATATTGTAGAGAACAATCAAGATGAACAAACACAATATTGTAGAGAACAATCAAGATGAACAAACACAATATTGTAGAGAACAGTCCAGATGAACAAACACAATATTGTAGAGAACAGTCAAGATGAACAAACACAATATTGTAGAGAACAATCAAGATGAACAAACACAATATTGTAGAGAACAGTCCAGATGAACAAACACAATATTGTAGAGAACAGTCAAGATGAGTAAACACAATATTGTAGAGAACAGTCAAGATGAGCAAACACAATATTGTAGAGAACAGTCAAGATGAACAAACACAATATTGTAGAGAACAGTCCAGATGAACAAACACAATATTGTAGAGAACAGTCCAGATGAACAAACACAATATTGTAGAGAACAGTCCAGATGAACAAACACAATATTGTAGAGAACAGTCCAGATGAACAAACACAATATTGTAGAGAACAGTCCAGATGAACAAACACAATATTGTAGAGAACAGTCCAGATGAACAAACACAATATTGTAGAGAACAGTCAAGATGAACAAACACAATATTGTAGAGAACAGTCCAGATGAACAAACACAATATTGTAGAGAACAGTCCAGATGAACAAACACAATATTGTAGAGAACAGTCCAGATGAACAAACACAATATGTAGAGAACAGTCAAGATGAACAAACACAATATTGTAGAGAACAGTCTAGATGAACAAACACAATATTGTAGAGAACAGTCCAGATGAACAAACACAATATTGTAGAGAACAGTCCAGATGAACAAACACAATATTGTAGAGAACAGTCAAGATGAGTAAACACAATATTGTAGAGAACAGTCAAGATGAGCAAACACAATATTGTAGAGAACAGTCAAGATGAACAAACACAATATTGTAGAGAACAATCAAGATGAACAAACACAATATTGTAGAGAACAGTCAAGATGAACAAACACAATCTTGTAGAGAACAATCAAGATGAACAAACACAATATTGTAGAGAACAGTCCAGATGAACAAACACAATATTGTAGAGAACAGTCTAGATGAACAAACACAATATTGTAGAGAACAGTCAAGATAAACAAACACAATATTGTAGAGAACGGTCCAGATGAACAAACACAATCTTGTAGAGAACAGTCAAGATGAACAAACACAATATTGTAGAGAACAGTCAAGATAAACAAACACAATATTGTAGAGAACAGTCAAGATAAACAAACACAATATTGGAGAGAACAGTCAAGATAAACAAACACAATATTGGAGAGAACATATGTAGTTCTAAACTCTAGGAGAAAAACCTCTACTAGACGTACAATCTTACATATATCTTGCAAGTAATGTAGACGAAGAGGGAGGACAAGAGAATGATACCAAAATTAGGATATCAAAAGGATGATTAGCATTCGTTACAATGGGAAACATATGGAAGTCCAAAGAAATTAGGTTAAATACAAAAAAAAAATTGTCATCTCCAATGTTAAGTCAATATGATTATCTGACTGTGAAAAATGGAGAACAACAAAAATAACAACAATGAAGATACTGACCTTCCTTAATGAATGCTTACGCACAATAAAGGGATAGAAATGGCAGGACATAATCACTAACATAGAATTATGGAAATGTCCCAGTCGAATACCAGTGGATAAAGAGATACAGCAAAGACGATAGCGATGGATATGACACACACTGCGGAAACCAACTGAGAGTATTATACAACAGCCCCTTTTTGGAATCCCCAGGTGAAAAGACAAAGAGGACGACCAAGGTTTTCTTGGTGAAGACAGATGGAAGCAGAGATGAAAATGATGGGGAAGACATGGGATGTTCTTAAAAAAATGGCTAGAAGCAGAATGGTATGGAAAGTGTTTGTTGACGACCTATGCTTTACGGGGAGCGGAAAGGTAAAAGAGGATGAAGTTCAAACTCATTTTTAAAATGTATACTTATCTATGAAGTATCTAATTAATGAAAACGTTCTGAAAGAGGACAAAGCAAAAAGGGAACTAATTTCCAATATTAGGAAGAAACAATCATCATTTTTTTGCCATTGTATGAGAAGAGAACAGCTGGAATATATTGTAACAACTGGGAAAATTGAGGGACGAAAAGATAGAGGGAAGCAAAGAGAAAAAATATAGACAACTTAAAAGAATGGCTTGGCAGAAGGTCAACAACAGTAATGATAAATAACTGTGGAGATCGAAAGTTGTGGAGAAACATGATCACCTACGCCAGCAGGCATGGCACTTGATGATACTCATTTATAGACAAACCCAGTCTAATTTACAAGTTACACCACATACCTCGTTCTTCGTGAAGCGCAAAATATAAATGTTAATTCGTGTCTGTGTAGCACGCTTCTTTCTGCAGAACAAGAATGGATCTGGTAAAGTGACTTAATGGCTTGTTTAGTCTTGTGCATTTTAAACTGGTCGCTACCTTTCGCCTTGTGTGTTCACTCCACGTTGCAGTCTCAATAAGCGCTGCCCTGCGTAATTCATGATCAACAAAATTGATTGCTTTATCTGTGTTAACTGGTATGCCTGAAGGGTTAACAATCAACTTTTTTTTTTTAACATTACAGGAGAAGATAATTTCGTTTAAGCATTTACAAAATTCAGATGTTGCTCTGTTGTGGTCTTCTGTTTAAAATGTCAAAGAAGATGGGGAAATAGAAATATTCTAGTACAACTTTTGTCATGATTTGAGAGTGAGAAATAGGAGTCGTGTTCTTTTATGACTTGCTCCAGGGTAGGGTGGATGAGAAAGTCGGTTTAAACTCCCCCCCCCACAAAAAAAAAATTAATAAATAAAAAGTGTAATAAATTCACAACTATCTTTAGCGATAGGGCTGCTCACAACCCTATTTGTATGACATCACGTGTTTAGGTTCAACTTTTGTAAGCAGATTGTTTGTGGGTATAATTCTGTCAGCAAAAGGTGAACATCGATATATGACGTCACGTTTGTTGGGTTGCGATCAGGCGTATCTCAAAAGATGGCTGTGCATACATTAGATAAAGCTTTAGGAATGTGTCAGTGTATGCCAATAACAAAAGCCGGAAAGAGGGTAATGCTAAATTTAGAAGTTTAATATTTTATTACAAGCTACAACATCAGAACCAACACATGCCGTGTGTAGACAAAAGTGATAAAGGGTGTTGTAAAAATTGGGGAAAATAAAGCACGTCAAACAAAAGAGAGGACGCAAAAACTAAGGCACAGCAAAATCACCAAAATCATCCAAAGACAATTGTTCTATTTACGGACGAGACTATCATTCTGGAATTGGACTTTTCATTCATAACACACACACACACACACACACACGCACGCACGCACGCACGCACACACGCACGCACACACACACGCGCGCGCGCGCTTTATGTGAAAAAGAATATACCTTTCTCAATAAACAATTATCGGCCACCTGATGTGATACGAGAGAGCAGCGCTAGCTCAGTGGTTAATGAACTGGACAAAAAGGCCTTAAAAATGGGTACCGGATATACAGGATTCTGGGAAAGTGAAGCGGCACGCACGTTATACCGACCACATTACCCCAAAAACCGTGTGCTGAAGGTCTATAAAATTATTTATTCCCTATACGCCACTTGGCGTGACGGGGCTCTTTATTTATTATTACTTTACTAATGTGATACTTTTGATACCAGGAAAAAAAAATAAAGAGCCCCGTCACCCCAAGGGGCGCATAGGGAATATGGTGTTAGTGACCATAATTTTTACAGACCTTTGGCACATAAATATTTGGGTAATTTGGTCGGTATTACGTCCGTGCCGCTTTACTTTCCCAGAAAAAAAAAATCCGGTACCCATTTTAAGGCTGGGTGAAACCGGAGCCCGTCGATCAGGATCGAACCCGACTCTCTAGTCCTTTGTAGTCCAGTTCACTAACCACTGAGAAATCGCGACTCCCTTTAATTCCAGAGGTAATGTGATATCTCAAAGTGTTTTATCCTATGCTACAAAGATCCAATATGGGCGCCCTTCGTGACTTGTAGATATCTAGAAGATAGTCCATTTCCTTCAATATTCGACACTCAACAGCACAAAATGTTTTCTGTTGTTTTGTGGGCGCCATCTTGGTAAATCTGTATGTATGCGTCATCATCATTGAGTACCGTCTCCGCATTGAAGGGTGACTACCTTAGAGCGCCATTCCTCTCTGTCTCTTTTGCTTTGATAGTGCAGGTTGTCATAGGCTGACTTGTCCATCTTTTGATGTTACTCGTCCGTGTCAGTCTTGGTCTGCCTCTGCTTCTTTTGTCTTGTATTTTCCCTTCCAAGATTACTTTTAGTAGACTTTTGTGCCATTTAACGTGCCCCAAAAATCTTAATTGTCTTGTTTCAATTGTGAACTAGTAGTTCTCTTTTCATTTTTAGTATGTTTCACACTTAATTTTTGTTTTCTTTTCTTTCATTCAAATTCTTCGATTCTTCTCATCATTATTGGGTGCCGTCTCGCATCGAAGGTTGGCTACCATGGAACGTCATTCCACACTGTCTCTTGCTTTGATAGTGCAGATTGTCGTAGGTTGACTTGTCCATCTTTTGACGTTGCTCGTCAATGTTAGTCTTGGTCTGCCTCTTTTACCTTGTATTTACCCTTCCAATATTATATTTTTTAAGCTGTTGTGTCTTTTGTCATGCCCCCAAAATTTCATTTGTTTTGTTCTAATTGTGTTTAGTAGTTCTCTTCATTTTTAGTTGTTTCAAAACTTCATCGTTTGTTTTCTTTTCTTTCCATCCAATTCTACCTATTCTTCTATAAATCCACAATTCAAAGGCTTCAATTTTTGTTCTGTTTTCTTGTCTAATGTCCATGTTTCTGCACCATATAGGAATATTGAGAAAATGTAACATTTTGCTATTCTTAGTTTTAGCCCTGGTGTTATACGTTTTGATGTTAGTATATTTTTCATGGCATTAAAATTACGATTTTCCATTCCTATTCTTTTGTGTTGTTACAATGAAAACAAAATGATTTTTGAAGGTCAACATCAGAAATGATACGTAACTGTCGAGATCGAAAGTTATGGAGAGACATGATCACCTACGCCAGCAGACATGGTACTTGATGATGATTATATTTCTTTTGTTTATTTCAATTTTACATTTTCCATCACTGGTATGTCCAAGGTAGTTGTAGCTCTGATCTGTCTCCAGATCTATTCCTTCAATTTTGATATCCACTTGTCGTTTTTGAGCATTATCTTTTTTTTTTTATAATGATGACGATGATGATGACCATTATCATCATCATCATCATCATCATCCTCATCACCAAAGTACCAAGCCTGCTGGCTTACGTGACCTTGTCTCTCCACAACTTTCGATCTCGACATCTATAATCGTAGTTTTAGTCTTTTAGATATTCATGTCATATTGATTTCATCAAGTAATTCTATTAGATCTTCAGGATTTTCTGCTAGCAATGCAGTATATGGACACATACCCGATGATCTATTAAAACATATATCTTGTAGCCATACTGAAGAAGTCAGGCGCCACTGATTGTGAAGACCATCGCACTATTAGTCTCATGAGCCATATGACGAAATATTACTAAGAATCATCATGAGACGTGTAAGGAACAAAATAAAACCAGAAATAAGTGAGGAACAATGTGGATTTGTGGAAGGAAAGGGCACCAATAATACAATATACATCTTAAGTACATTGATAGGAAGAGCTATATAGGTTAAGAAAAATCTATATTTGTGATTTATAGACTACACAAAGGCAGTTGACAAAGTAAATAATGTGGAAATAATCAAAATGCTGGAGAAATTAAACATTGATGGCAAGGATCTGAGAATCATAAAAAAAACATGTACTGGCAACAAACAGCAGCAATACGATATAGCAACAAAACAATACAATTCCAATTTATAAAACAAGGAGTCAGACAAGGTTGTGTTCTGATTTGTTTTCACTTTACAGCGAACATATTATGAGATCAATAGTAGACCAAAAAGGAATTGAAGTCAACGGTCCCAACATAAATAATTTGCGATATGCGGATGACACAGTCTTAATAGCAGAGACAGAATGGACTATAAGAAATAATAGACATGAGAGTAAAAGAAAGCAACAATTAAGGTCAAAGTCTGAATAGTAAGAAAACAGAAGTAATGGTCATATCGAAGAAACAATAATTACCATCATGCAGCATACAAATAAACAGGATAAATCTGAAACAAGTACAACGCGTCAAATACTTGGGCACATTAATAACATCAGATGGGAGATGCACCACAGAAATAATAAAACAGAATAGCTCAGGCCAAAATAGCATTTCAGAAAATGAAAAACGTCTTGTGCAACAAATCTGTGTCAAAAGAAGTGAGAAAGAGAGTTCATCGGGGCTATATAGGGCGAATTCTGACATATGGAAACGGATCATGGACAATATACAAAGAAATGAAAAAACGATTAGAGGCCATAGAGATGGGATTTCTCAGAAGAATATTGAAAGTTCCCTGGACAGCTAAAAGGAACAATGAGAAAATTCTCAAAGCCAAAACAAAAAGGGAACTCCTAAAAATATCAGAAAGAAACAAGCAACATTTTTCGGGCACATCATGAGAAGAGAGGAAAGTTGGAATACTTGGTTACAACTGGCAAAATAAAAGGAAAGAGAGATCGCGGACGACAAAAAGAGAAAATACTGGATAGCTTGGTGTCATGGCATGGAAAACAGTCAACAACAAAATGAATACGATGCACGATGGATAGAAGAATGTGGAAGGACATGATCGCCTACACCAACCGGTATAATACATGATGATGATGATGAATACAGTATCGGCAGTATATTTTAGATGTTTTATCAACCCAGCCGCTGACAGAAATGGGTACAAGGGTAGCACTCTGGGAAGGTGAGGAAGGCCGCCGAGTTTCGATGCTTGAAGCGACATTTTCCAGAAGTCTCCGAGCACTTCTGGATATACGTCCGGGCACAAATGGATGAAAACTCGCGTGCTAAAACCAGATTCAAGTCTTGTACTTGACCTTTAAAACATTTAATTTTACCATCATCATCATCAAGTACCGGGCCTACTGGCGTAGGTGATCATGTCTCTCCACAATTTTCGATCTCGGCAGCTATTTATCATTTCTGTTGTTGACCCTCTGCCAAGCCATTCTCGAAGCTGTCTGTTATTTTTTCTCTTTGCTTCCCTCTATCTCTTCGTCCCTCAATTTTTCCAGTTGTTACAATATATTCCAGTTGTTCTCTTCTCATTACATGGCCAGAAAATGATGATTGTTTCTTCCTAATATTGGAAATTAGCTCTCTTTTTGCTTTGACTTCTCTCAGAACATCTTCATTACTCTTCTTAGCTGATCATGGTATTCTCAACATTCTTCTGTAAAACCACATTTCTACAGACTCCAGTGATTTTCTTGTCTGTTGTCCTATTGTCCATGATTCGCATCCATATGTTAAGACTGTCTCTACATAACATTTAAGAACTCTTTTTCTGGTTTCTATTGTCAAAAATGGATTGCATAGTATCTTCCTCATTTTTTGGAAAGCTGCTTTTGTCTGAGCCATTCTGCATCTGACTTCTTTTGTACATCTTCCGTCTGAGGTTAACAAAGTTCCCAAATATTTAAATTCATTTACCTGTTTTAATATTTTTTTCAGTTGTCTTTATTTTGCACTGTGGTGATGTCTTTTTCTTTGTTGTTACCAATACCTCTGTCTTTTTGCTATTAAGGCTGAGTCCTTTATTTTTGCTTTTTACCTATATATGCTGTGTATAAGCCCTGTTGTGGTGGTTGATAACGTAGTTGCTTTGTTAAACAGTTTCGAGTGCTTTCATCATCATCATCATCATCATCATCAAGTACCGGACCTGCTGTCGTAGGTGATCATGTCTCTCCACAACTTTTTATCTCGACGGCTATTTATCATTTCTGTTGTTGACCTTCTGCCAAGCCATTTTCTTAAGCTGTCTGGTATCTTTTCTCTTTGCTTCCCTCTATCTCTTCGTCCCTCAATTTTCCCACTTGTTACAATATATTCCCTATTATTCAATTATTTTATGTTTGATGCATCGATCTCTCTCCCTTCTATCTATCTATTATCCGCTCATGCCAAAGACAGCACGTATGACGGAAATGCTAGGCTGTCTGTTGCCGAAGTAGGCATCAAACTTTACATTGTATCTGGCAACCGGTTTGTGTTTTGGGGGGATTTTCTTTCACTTTCAGGAAGGGAGCGGATGTCTACTGTTATTGCCCTTCTCTTCAGTGTTTCTTTTTAGTGTTTCTCTAGGTCTACTTCTTTTTTCGTTTCCCTCTGGTAACCATTTGAGAGTTAAATTTGAGAAGCTTTTGTTCTCTCTTCTCATCACGTAGCCAAGAAATGACCACATTATTATGTTAATTATCTTTCCATTTAATAAACAAAATGATTCCTTATTTTAAGTTTGTTTTTTTCCAAAAATTCTCTATTTAATAAAATATTACGCAACGTTAGATTTTGTTTGTTTATTTGAAATTGTGAATTGGATTTGAACGTAGAAAAGCTGGCCTCATATCAAATATTAAAGTTGAACGTCTGAAAAGGTCACTGACAGTTGAAAATTGGAAAGAACATATTTAATGTATTTGCTGGGCCATACATTCAAACAGGAGAAGCAAAAATAATGTCGTAGTTGAAATATTGAACCAAATTGTCTTAAATTATCACACGAATCATTTCCATTGCTGCTTCCTGCAACTCGGGGGCCTGGATAGCCTGATTGGGAAAACCACCCGACTGGGAGCCTCGGTTGCCTGGTTGGGAAAACCACCCGACTGTTGGCCTTGGTAGCCTCATTGGGAAAACCACCCGACTGGGAACCTCGGCAGTCTGATTGGGAAAACCACCCGACCGGGAGCCTCGGTAGCCTGATTGGAAAAAACACCCGACTGGGGGCCTCGGTAGCCTCATTGGAAAAACCACCCGACTGGTGGCCTCGGCAGTCTGATTGGGGAAACCACCCGACTGAGGGCCTTGGTAGCCTGTTGGACAAATCATCCGACTGGGGGCCTCGGTAGCCTCATTGGAAAAACCACCCGACTAGGGGTCTCGGTAGCCTGCTTGGGATAACCACCCTACTGGGGGCCTCGGTAGCCTAATTGGAAAAACCACCCAACTGGGTGTCTAGGTAGCCTGATTGGGATAACCACCCTACTGGGGGCCTCGGTAGCCTGATTGGACAAATCACCCGACTGGGGGCCTCGGTAGCCTCATTGTAAAAACCACCCGACTCGGGGCCTCGGCAGTATGATTGGGAAAAACACCAGATTGGGGGCCTCGGTAGCCTGATGGGAAAAACCACCCGACTGGGGGCCTCGGTAGCCTCATTGTAAAAACCACCCGACTTGTGGCCTCGGCAGTATGATTGTGAATACCACCTGACTCGAGGCCTCGGCAGTATGATTGGGAAAACCACCCGACTAGGGGCCTCGGCAGTATGATTGGGAAAACCACCCGACTCGGGGCCTCGGTAGCCTCAATGTAAAAACCACCTGACCCGGGGCCTCCGTAGCCTCATTGTAAAAACCACCCGACTCGGGGCCTCGGTAGCCTCATTGTAAAAACCACCCGACTCGGGGCCTAGGCAGTATGATTGGGAAAACCACCCGTCTCTGGGCCTCGGTAGCCTCATTGTAAAAACCACCTGACTCGGGGCCTCGGTAGCCTCATTGTAAAAACCACCCGACTCGGGGCCTCGGCAGTACGATTGGGAAAACCACCAGACTGGGGGCCTCGGTAGCTGATGGGAAAAACCACCCGACTGGGGACCTCGGTAGCCTGATTGGGATATGCACCCTACTGGGGACCTCGGTAGCCTGATTGGGATAACCACCCTACTGGGGACCTCGGTAGCCTGATTGGGATATCCACCCTACTGGGGGCCTCGGTAGCCAGATGGGATAACCACCCTACTGGGGGCCTCGGTAGCCTGATGGGAAAAACCACCCGACTGGGGACCTCGGTAGCCTGATTGGGATATCCACCCTACTGGGGACCTCGGTAACCTGATGGGAAAAACCACCCGACTGGGGACGTCGGTAGCCTGATTGGGATATCCACCCTACTGGGGACCTCGGTAGCCTGATTGGGATAACCACCCTACTGGGGACCTCGGTAGCCTGATTGGGATAACCACTCTACTGGGGACCTCGGTAGCCTGATTGGGATAACCACCCTACTGGGGACCTCGGTAGCCTGATTGGGATATCCACCCTACTGGGGACCTCGGTAGCCTGATTGGGATAACCACCCTACTGGGGACCTCGGTAGCCTGATTGGGATAACCACCCTACTGGGCTACCGATGTTCGGATAACTCGTGTTCGATTCCCGCTGGGAGCAGTGTAAATTGTACTAATGGTTTGGGGAGAGGGAATACCTCCGAGGTCGAACCAGCCGCTGGTAGAAATGGTTACCAGGGTAGCACTCTAGGAAGGTGAGGAATGCCGCCTCGCATCGTAGGTTTCGATGCTTGAATCGACACTATACAGAAGTCTCCGAACACTTCTAGATATGCGGCCGAGCACATATGGGTGGAGACTCGCGTGATAAGACGCCGATTCAGGTCTCGTACTCTACCTTTACCTGAAACTGATAAGGATGCCTTTTTTTCATGCTATACAGAGGATATTAATAATTGTTACTATAATTTTACTCTTTCTATACGCTTCGACGCGCTGTACGTCACGACGATTTCAGTCGCGTACGATTAGCCACAGAATGCGTCATTCTGCTTGTGTAAACCGTCATCAAACCATATATTTTTTTTTTATACATCATGCATCTTCTTGAATGATATCCTTATTTTGGCATCATTTTCTGTTCCTCCCTCTTTATCTATATTACTGCCCAGATATATGTAAGATTGTACATCTAATAGAGGTATTTCTCCTAGTTTTGTTTGGTTATTGCCAACTGTATTAATTCTCATAATGTTGGTCTTATCTCTATTAATCTTCAGTCCGAGCTGTTGTGATCTCTCAACATATGGAAATCGAAAGAAATTAGGTTAAATACAAAAATAAAAATTTTCGACTCAAATGTTAAGGCGGTCCTATTATATGGCTGTGAAACATGGAGAACAACAAAATTGACAATCACGAAGATACAGACTTTCATTAATGGATGCTTACGCAGAATAAAAGGATGGAAATGGCAGGACAAAATCACTAACATATAATTATGGAAATGTACCAGTCAAATACCAGTGGATAAAGAGATACATCGAAGACGATGGCGCTGGATAGGACACACACTACGGAAGCCAACTGAGAGTATTACACAACAGGCCCTTTTTTGGAATCCCCCGGGGAAAAGACAAAGAGGAATACCAAGGAATTCTTGGAGAAGGCAGATAGAAGCAGAGATGAAGATGATGGGGAAGACATGGAATAATCTTAAAAGAATGGCAAAGAACTGAACGACTTGGAAAGTGTTTGTTGAAGACCTATGCTCCACTGGGAGCTAAAAAAGGTAGAAGATGCATCATCTTGGCATTGGTGAAATCTAATTCCTTGTTCAATTATCTAAAATGTCATATATATTAGGTTATATTTTAGATAAATTTAAAGCAGGTAGATTGATATTTAAAATCGTTAAATATTTTGTCTCTGAAATCTGTTCTTTTGTATTGATAATATCATTCAGTACCGATAGAGTTAATGTAGTGATGCAGTTCTAAACGAATACGTTTTAGCGCCATTAGAAGGGGGATAATAAATGTGAATCTCTTGTTAGAATCAATGATGTTCATGATTGTGAACATTAGATGGTATGCCAAGATCAAGAATGAAGACATCTGTAAAAGAGCACAACAGGAACCAATCGATCAACAAAATATGAATAGAAAATGAAGATTGATTGAACACAGTAAGAAAACCCAATGCTACCATAGCAAGACAGGCACTGTTATGGAACCTACAAGAAAAGGGAAAGCCGGGAAGGCCCAGGAATACACGAAGAAGAAGTCATGGAAACCCTCAAGAATAATATCCTACAATGGAGAGAGGCAGAGAAAATATCCAAGAATAAGGATAGACGGAGAGACTCAGTCCGTGGCCTATGAATCAATACGGAGTCTAAAGAGTTTTGTTTGATTGATGCTTCTAGAATATGCCAACTAGAAATGATCTAGGACCGGTCTCCAGATTTTCCCAACTGGATTAAAGCACTGATTTACTGTAAATAATGTAACAAAGTGAGATAAATGTTAATTAGTTTATTATGTTTACCTTTTACCTTATCTGTAGAGTTGTTAAAGTTAAAACTGAGATAAAATGCCTTGAAATGTAATATTTTGTAACTTGCAAAACATGTTAAAAGACACAACAACCTACTAAAAGTAATCCTGGAGGGGAAAATACAAGGTAAAAAAAGGCAGAGGCAGACCGAGACTAAAATGGACGAGTAACATCAAAAAATGGAAAAATCAGCCTATGACAACCTGCGCCATCAAAGCAAGATACAGAGCAGAATGGCGCTCCGTGGTAGCCAACCTTCGTTGCGGAGACGGCACTCGATGATGATGATGAACTTGCAGAAGAACCCGTTTACAGCTGAATTTAAGCGCCGATTTATTGTAAATGTGAAAATTAAGTACACGTAAATATGAAATATGAAAACAGATGTGATTAATTCATTATTTCTACGTTTTCTGTAAAGTTGTCAAGGTTTGAAAAGATTCATTTGGAATATTGTGTAGCTTTGACACAGAAATAATTTGACGAAGCAGACATATAGCGACCCATGCTAAACTATTTACATATCGCCATCCCAACAATCAAGGTCGTTATATTATAATTCATAAAACTCACGAATTTTTACCTTCATTATTTTGTTCATTTGAGTAAAGTCCCAAGTAGCATAACTTTACACTTTACTCTTTACAACAAGGTCTCCAGGTCATTAAAAGAAAGAAATTGCTTTTTGACCCAACCGCGTTTCGAACCCTTTCTCCTGGTTTAGAAAACGACAAGTTATCAATTCTGCCACTTTCTCTCTCTCTCTCTCTCTCTCTCTCTCTCTCTCTCTCTCTCATATGACGAGAATAAGGATCAGAAAGTGAGGAAGAAACATCAAGAAAAACAATTTCTCGCGGAAAATAAAACGGGGAATTCGTGACTATGAATACGAGAATGCGTTGATGTGAGATTTAGCAAACTTGATCGCTCGAAAAGATAAACACGAAGAGACAGACAACAAAATATAATGTTACAAACAGCATAACATTTTCCAATATTTCCCACAATTTATTATATGTTATATGTTATCATTTTTCATACAGAGGTAATAGTTATAAAACACACATATTTGGAGGGTTGCATATTCTTCTTGAGAGGGTTGTTGAAATCGGGATTGGTCGATCGGCAGTTTAAGAAACGAGACTAAGATAAAGGCAGCCCCCCCCCCCCCAGGGTTGTTGATGCAATACTAACACGTACTGGAACATAACAGAGAGAGGGAACCGAAACCAAGTAAGCGAGGTACAGTGGTGGTGCCTTTGTACAGATTAGACGAGAACATCGTGGAGGTAGGCCACAATGAGACTGGATAAGAACAATGGAGGTAGACCAAACTGAGATTAGATTAGAACTGTAGAGGCAGACCAGAATGAGATTAGATGAGAGCATCAATGAAGATAGACCAGAATGAGATTAGAATAGAACAAAAGTTGAGGTAGACCAGAATGAGATTAGATGAGAGCATCAATGGAAATAGACCAGAATGAAATTAGACGAGAACTGTGCAGGTAGACCAGAATGAAACGGACCAAAAAAGAGGTGAACAAACCTAAGAGTAGATGAGAACAGTGGAGGTAGATCAAACTGAGAGTAGATGTAAACAGTGGAGGTAGATCAAACTGAGAGTAGATGAGAACAGTGGAGGTAGATCAAACTAAGAGTAGATGAGAACAGTGGATGTAGATCAAACTGAGAGTAGATGAAAACAGTGGAGGTAGATCAAACTGAGAGTAGATGAAAACAGTGGAGGTAGATCAAACTAAGAGTAGATGAGAACAGTGGAGGTAGATCAAACTGAGAGTAGATGAGAACAGTGGAGGTAGATCAAACTGAGAGTAGATGAAAACAGTGGAGGTAGATCAAACTGAGAGTAGATGAGAACAGTGGAGGTAGATCAAACTGAGAGTAGATGAAAACAGTGGACGTAGATCAAGCTGAGAGTAGATGAGAACAGTGGAGGTAGATCAAACTGAGAGTAGATGTAAACATTGGAGGTAGACCGAGCTGAGAGTAGATGAAAATAGTAAAGGTAGATCAAATTGAGAGTAGATGAGAACAGTGGAGGTAGATCAAGCTGAGAGTAGATGAGAACAGTGGAGGTAGATCAAACTGAGAGTAGATGAAAACAGTGGAGGCAGTTGATGAGAACAGTGTAGGTAGATGAAACTGAGAGTTGACCAGAATGAGATTAGAGGAGAACAGTGGAGGTAGATCAGAATGAGATTAGATAGAACAACAGTTTGAAGTAGACCAGAATGAAATTAGACGAGAACTGTGCAGGTAGACCAGAATGAAACGGACCAAAAAAAGAGGTGAACAAACCTAAGAGTAGATGAGAACAGTGGAGGTAGATCAAACTGAGAGTAGATGAGAACAGTGGAGGTAGATCAAACTGAGAGTAGATGAAAACAGTGGAGGTAGATCAAACTGAGAGTAGATGAAAACAGTGGAGGTAGATCAAACTGAGAGTAGATGAGAACAGTGGACGTAGATCAAGCTGAAAGTAGATGAGAACAGGGGAGGTAGATCAAACTGAGAGTTGATGAAAACATTGGAGGTAGACCGAGCTGAGAGTAGATGAAAATAGTAAAGGTAGATCAAATTGAGAGTAGATGAAAACAGTGGAGGTAGATCAAGCTGAGAGTAGATGAGAACAGTGGAGGTAGATCAAACTGAGAGTAGATGAAAACAGTGGAGGCAGTTGATGAGAACAGTGTAGGTAGATGAAACTGAGAGTTGATGAGAACAGTAGAGGTAGATCAAGCTGAAAGTAGATGCGAACTGTAGAAGTAGATCAAACTTAACGTAGATATAATTGTGGACGTTTTTGGGGACCTCGGTAGCCTAGTTGGGAAAACCACACGACTGGACTACCGACGTTCAGAGAGTCCGTGTTCGATTCCCGTCAGAAAAAGTGTGACTTGTACTGGTGGTTGGAAAAAAAATACTCTCGGGGTCGACCCAGCCGCTGGCAGAAATGGGTACCAGAGTAGTGCTCTGTGAAGGTGAGGAATGCCGCCTCGAATCGTGAGTTTCGATGCTTGAAGCGACACTATCCTGAAGTCTCCGAACACTTCTGGAAAGTCGGCCGAGCACATAGGGGTTAAAACTTGCGTTCTAGACGCCGATTGAAGTCTCGTACTTGACCTTCACCTTTATCTTGTGGCTGGTTTACTAAATACTGGCTTGATGTGGATAACAAGGTAAAACTAAGGAACTTAGACAAGAAAAGTATAGGTAAAACTCCACATAGTTAAGAATAGTGGGGGTTGTCCAAACTCCACATAGATAACAATAAAGTTAAAAGTAGACTAAACAACATACACATAATAGTTGACGTAGACCAAACTCCACGTAGATAACAATAAAGTTAAAAGTAGACGAAACAACATACAAATAATAGTTGACGTAGACCAAACTCCACGTAGATAACAATAAAGTTAAAAGTAGACTAAACAACATGCAAATAATAGTTGACGTAGACCAAACTCCACGTAGATAACAATAAAGATAAAAGTAGACTAAACAACATACAAATAATAGTTGACGTAGACAAAACTCCACGTAGATAACAATAAAGTTAAAAGTAGACTAAACAACATACAAATAATAGTTGACGTAGACCAAACTCCACATAGATAACAATAAAGTTAAAAGTAGACTAAACAACATACAAATAATAGTTGACGTAATCCAAACTCCACGTAGATAACAATAAAGATAAAAGTAGACTAAACAACATACAAATAATAGTTGACGTAGACAAAACTCCACGTAGATAACAATAAAGTTAAAAGTAGACTAAACAACATACAAATAATAGTTGACGTAGACCAAACTCCACGTAGATAACAATAAAGTTAAAAGTAGACTAAACAACATACAAATAATAGTTGACGTAGACCAAACTCCACGTAGATAACAATAAAGATAAAAGTAGACTAAACAACATACAAATAATAGTTGACGTAGACCAAACTCCACGTAGATAACAATAAAGATAAAAGTAGACTAAACAACATACAAATAATAGTTGACGTAGACCAAACTCCACGTAGATAACAATAAAGATAAAAGTAGACGAAACAACATACAAATAATAGTTGACGTAGACCAAACTCCACGTAGATAACAATAAAGATAAAAGTAGACTAAACAACATACAAATAATAGTTGACGTAGACCAAACTCCACGTAGATAACAATAAAGATAAAAGTAGACTAAACAACATACAAATAATAGTTGACGTAGACCAAACTCCACGTAGATAACAATAAAGATAAAAGTAGACTAAACATACAAATAATAGTTGACGTAGACCAAACTCCACGTAGATAACAATAAAGTTAAAAGTAGACGAAACAACATACAAATAATAGTTGACGTAGACCAAACTCCACTGAGATGAGAGAAGTGAAGGGAGACAAAGGTAAACTTAACTTAACAAAGAACAATGGCGTGAAACAAAGACAGACTAAAGGAGAAAAGTACAATCTATTGGATAACAGTAAATATGAGTAAAGACAAGTAACCGAGGGTAGTAAAGGTGAAACAAATTCAATAGAAGATTAGTAAAGGTGAAACAAATTCAATAGGAGATTAGTAAAGGTGAAACAAATTCAATAGAAGATTAGTAAAGGTGAAACAAATTCAATAGAAGATTAGTAAAGGTGAAACAAAATCAATAGGAGATTAGTAAAGGTGAAACAAATTCAATAGAAGATTAGTAAAGGTGAAACAAATTCAATAGAAGATTAGTAAAGGTGAAACAAATTCAATAGAAGATTAGTAAAGGTGAAACAAATTCAATAGAAGATTAGTAAAGGTGAAACAAATTCAATAGAAGATTAGTAAAGGTGAAACAAATTCAATAGAAGATTAGTAAAGGTGAAACAAATTCAATAGGAGATTAGTAAAGGTGAAACAAATTCAATAGGAGATTAGTAAAGGTGAAACAAATTCAATAGAAGATTAGTAAAGGTGAAACAAATTCAATAGAAGATTAGTAAAGGTGAAACAAATTCAATAGAAGATTAGTAAAGGTGAAACAAATTCAATAGGAGATTAGTAAAGGTGAAACAAATTCAATAGGAGATTAGTAAAGGTGAAACAAATTCAATAGGAGATTAGTAAAGGTGAAACAAATTCAATAGGAGATTAGTAAAGGTGAAACAAATTCAATAGAAGATTAGTAAAGGTGAAACAAATTCAATAGAAGATTAGTAAAGGTGAAACAAATTCAATAGGAGATTAGTAAAGGTGAAACAAATTCAATAGGAGATTAGTAAAGGTGAAACAATTTCAATAGGAGATTAGTAAAGGTGAAACAAATTCAATAGGAGATTAGTAAAGGTGAAAACACAAACGGAGATTAATAACGGGGAAGAAAACAGAAACGGAGTTTGGTAAAGGTGAGCAAAACACAGAAGGACACCAGGAAAGGTGAAAATAAATACAAACTGAGATTAGTAAAGGTGAACAAAATATAAAATATTAGTGAAGATGAGCAAATCATGAGAGAAAATAAGTAAAGGTGAACAAAAGATAAGAGAAGATTAGTAAAGGTGAACAAAAGATAAGAGAAGATTAGTAAAGGTGAACAACAGTTAAGAGAAGATTAGTAAAGGTGAACAAAAGATAAGAGAAGATTAGTAAAGGTGAACAAATTATAAAATATTAGTGAAGGTGAGCAAATCATGAGAGAAAATAAGTAAAGGTGAACAAAAGATAAGAGAAGATTAGTAAAGATGAACAAAAGATAAGAGAAGATTAGTAAAGGTGAACAAAAGATAAGAGAAGATTAGTAAAGGTGAACAAAAGATAAGAGAAGATTAGTAAAGGTGAACAAAAGATAAGAGAAGATTAGTAAAGGTGAACAAAAGATAAGAGAAGATTAGTAAAGGTGAACAAAACATGCCAGAAGATTAGTAAAGGTGAACAAAACATAAATGAAGTTTAGTAAAGGTGAACAAAAGATAAGAGAAGTTTAGTTAAAGTGAATAAAAGATATGAGAAGATTAGTAAATTTGATCGAAACATACACAATTAGTAAAGGTGAGTAAAAAAAAAACAAACACAGGGATATTAGTAAAAGTGACCAAAACATATATGTAGATTACAAAAAATAGGTGAACAAAACACATACGGAGATTAGTATAGGTGGACAAAACACAAACGGGGACAGATAAAGGTAAGGAAAACACAAAGAGAAATTAGTAAAGATAAAAAAAAAACACAAACGGAGAGTGGTAAAAGTGAACAAAACACAATATTCGTTGATGAACCTTTCTTTGAGTCTTTTTGTTGAGTCTTTTTGTTGGGTCTTTTTGTTGAGTCTTTTTGTTAAACGGTAGCAGAGCTGAAGTAAAATGTGAGGACATGAAAACAACAATGTTTAAATGTAAGGGGGGGGGGGATCTTGGTGAGGGATTGTAAAATGAACGAGTGTAACGAGTAGACAGAAGGAGTGACAGTCGAAGTGAAAGACTGAGCCGGGAGAAAAATATAAAAAGAGAAATCGACTGTGAAAGAGATAGATTGGAGTAAGGAAGTAATAAAACAAATTAATGGTTGCGAATGTGTGCTTCTGGAGAGAGAGAGAGAGATGGAGAGAGGAGAGAGAGAGATGGAGAGAGGAGAGGGAGAGAGGAGAGAGAGAGGTCACGTTTAATTCAAAATGTCCTCAGATAATCCTTTTCAAAACATTTTTCTCGAAAATTTCTGCAAATAAAATTAAAACCCGAGGAGTGGCCGAAATAGAGAGAGAGAGAGAGAGAGAGAGAGAGAGAGAGAGAGAGAGAGAAAGAGAAAGGAAATAAGACGAGAGCGTCTTTTGAAAGATAAAAATTAACCAAAGGCTAGGAAAGCAGTTCTGGACAAGAAGACGAACGAGACGGATGTACTGAATCATAAAGCAATACAGCCACATACTAACTGGGCGGAGTAGAAATGAAATGAAAACAAGTCAAAAGTCCTTCTATATAGAAGCATCTATTTCTCATATTTCTCTATTTCACATTTACACTTGTGTCTGTCTTTTCATCCGACTGTCCATCTTTCTGTTCTGTGTGCTTTCTAGTTTAGCTTTAATTGCTTTGTTGTTCTTTATGTGACTAGTTCACTAACTCACTCAGTTTACTGTTCATTCATTCACACACTCACACACTCCCTTATTAATTTAGTCTATCACTCATTCCTTCTTACTAAAACACTCTCTGAAACTCACTCTCACTTAGACAATCTCACACACTCACTCTTTCGTAGTCACATTCACTCATTCACATACTCATTCACTCACATACTCACTCACTCACATACTCACTCACTCACATACTCACTCACTCAAATACTCACTCACATATTCACTCATTCACACACTCACTCACATATTCACTCACTCACATACTCACTCACATATTCACACACTCACTCACAAACTCACTCTCCCACTCTCCCTCTCACTTAGGCAATCTCTCTCACCCTCACTTCGATAATCTCTCTCTCTCACTCACTCTCACTGAGGCAGTCTAACTCACTCGCTCACCCACTCTGACCCTTACTTAGACAATCTCATTTACTCACTCACTCACTCTGACCCTAACTTAGACAATCTAATTTACTCACTCACCCACTCTGACCCTAACTTAGACAATCTCATTTACTCACTCACCCACTCTGACCCTCACTTAGACAATATCATTTACTCACTCACCCACTCTGACCCTCACTTAGACAATCTCATTTACTCACTCACCCACTCTGACCCTAACTTAGACAATCTTATTTACTCACTCACCCACTCTGACCCTCACTTAGACAATCTCATTTACTCACTCACCCACTCTGATCCTAACTTAGACAATCTCATTTACTCACCCACTCACTCACTCACTCTGACCTTAACTTAGACAATCTCACTCACTCACTTTTTCACTCTGACCCTCACTAAGACAATCTAATTACTCACTCACTCACTCTGACCCTCACTTAGACAATCTCACTCACTCTCCCTCCCTCTCTCTTAAACAAACTCTCTTTCTCACTCACTCATTCACTCACTCACTCACTAATTCACTCACTCACTCGCTCAATCGCTCACTCACTCACTCTGACCCTCACTTGGACAATCTCACTCACTCACTCACTCTCCCTCCCTCTCACTTACACAAACTCTCTCTTTCTCCCTCACTCACTCACTCTGACCCTCACTTGGACAATCTCACTCACTCACTCACTCTCCCTCCCTCTCACTTACACAAACTCTCTCTTTCTCCCTCACTCACTCACTCACTCACTCACTCTTACCCTCACTTGGACAATCTCACTCACTACTTCACTTTCCCTCCCTCTCACTTAAACAAACTGTCTCTTTCTAACTCACTCACTCACTCTGACCCTCACTTGGACAATCTCACTCACTCACTCTCCCTCCCTCTCACTTACACAAACTCTCTCTCTCTCTCACTCACTCACTCACTCAAACTAACCCTCGCTCTCGTCTCGTCGCTTTCAATCTTTATTGCTTTCTTAAAACATGTCTCCTAACTATTTCCATTCCATTTGAAGGAAAAAAAAATGAATAAATCAAATTATCGACTACACTTCAAAGTCATCTCATAAAACAACCAGCAAGAGTGATCTAAAACTGCCACTTTATATCTGAATTATAGACTCCTTGTGCATTACAATACCTGAATGAGTGCCGAGTGTCGCATTCACTGATTGAGTGAGCTCGTGCCGAATTATTGAAAGCTGGGGAATTGATTTTGTAATAGACAGTTCAATCTGACCCTTTTAAAGGTTAATTTTTATTTCTTTGAAATCACATCACTTGGGATTAACACTCAGTCACAGTCTGCCTTTTAAAACAGTGTAAGGAATCAAGAGGAGATCTCTCAAAGAAAGGAATAGCCCTCAGAGGTTCTAAAGTTTGAGGGAAGTTGAGGGGCTTTCTGTTTTAAATAGTGATTTCTTTTAAAACATAGCAAAAAATCAAGAGGAGGTCTCTTAAAGAAAGGAATAGCCTTCAGAGGTTCTAAAATTTTAGCGAAGTTGGGAGGAGGAGGGGGCTTTCGGTTTTAAATAGCGGTACTTTTTTCTCTTCTATTTTTTTTTTCTTCACTTCCTCTTGTACCCGTTGAGGTGTCGAGGGAGATGTAAAGTTGTCGATCGCGCCTATTTCTTAATTGATGTTGTTGTAGTGTTTCTTTGATGTTGTCTGTACATCTTACTCGGGTCTGTCTCTTGCTGTTCTCCCTTCTCTTTTTCTAATGTATGCTCTGTATGGTACTGAATCACACGGCATTCTTTCTATATGGACAATCCAGTTTATTTGTTGTTTTTATATGTAGCTTAGGATTGGCTCAGTGCCTGCTCTTTCTAGTATAACATCAATTCTAATTCTGTCTTTTCTGGTTACTCCAAGAGCTTTTCTCAAACAACAATCTCTGTGGTGACAAGCTTTATTTTATGCTTAGACGTAAGTGACCATGTTTGACATTGGTAGCACAATGTTGGATTCATTAGCGATAATTACTGCAGCATAACTTCGAACTGGGTAGTATAGATGTATGGCGTCAACTTTTGGACAGGAAAGGGCTGGGTTCAAAACCCATTACGGTGGTTTTTTTTTCAACAATAGGGAAAAAAGTTAATTATGGTTTTTTTTTGACAATAAGAAAAAGTTAATGGTGGTATTTTTTTAACAATAAGAAAAAGTTAATGATGGTTTTTTTTCAACAATAAGAAAAAGTTAATGGTGTTTTTTTTCAACAATAAGAAAAAGTTAATGGTGGTTATTTTTGAACAATAAGAAAAAGTTAATGGTGGTTATTTTTGAACAATAAGAAAAAGTTAATGGTGGTTATTTTTGAACAATAAGAAAAAGTTAATGGTGGTTATTTTTCAACAATAAGAAAAAGTTAATGGTGGTTATTTTTCAACAATAAGAAAAAGTGAATGGTGGTTATTTTTGAACAATAAGAAAAAGTTAATGGTGGTTATTTTTGAACAATAAGAAAAAGTTAATGGTGGTTATTTTTGAACAATAAGAAAAAGTTAATGGTGGTTATTTTTGAACAATAAGAAAAAGTTAATGGTGGTTTTTTTTCAACAATAAGAAAAAGTCAATGGTGTTTTTTTCAACAATAAGAAAAAGTTAATGGTGGTTATTTTTGAACAATAAGAAAAAGTTAATGGTGGTTATTTTTCAACAATAAGAAAAAATTAATGGTGGTTATTTTTCAACAATAAGAAAAAGTTAATGGTGTTTTTTTTTCAAAAATAAGAAAAAGTCAATGGTGTTTTTTTCAACAATAAGAAAAAGTTAATGGTGGTTATTTTTGAACAACAAGAAAAAGTTAATGGTGGTTATTTTTGAACAATAAGAAAAAGTTAATGGTGGTTATTTTTCAACAATAAGAAAAAGTTAATGGTGGTTATTTTTCAACAATAAGAAAAAGTGAATGGTGGTTATTTTTGAACAATAAGAAAAAGTTAATGGTGGTTTTTTTTAACAATAAGAAAAAGTTAATGGTGGTTATTTTTGAACAATAAGAAAAAGTTAATGATGGTTTTTTTTCAACAATAAGAAAAAGTTAATGGTGGTTTTTTTGAACAATAAGAAAAAGTTAATGGTGGTTATTTTTGAACAATAAGAAAAAGTTAATGATGGTTTTTTTTCAACAATAAGAAAAAGTTAATGGTTTTTTTTTTCAACAATAAGAAAAAGTTAATGGTGGTTATTTTTGAACAATAAGAAAAAGTTAATGGTGGTTATTTTTGAACAATAAGAAAAAGTTAATGGTGGTTATTTTTGAACAATAAGAAAAAGTTAATGATGGTTTTTTTTCAACAATAAGAAAAAGTTAATGGTGGTTTTTTTGAACAATAAGAAAAAGTTAATGGTGGTTATTTTTGAACAATAAGAAAAAGTTAATGATGGTTTTTTTTCAACAATAAGAAAAAGTTAATGGTTTTTTTTTTCAACAATAAGAAAAAGTTAATGGTGGTTATTTTTGAACAATAAGAAAAAGTTAATGGTGGTTATTTTTGAACAATAAGAAAAAGTTAATGGTGGTTATTTTTGAACAATAAGAAAAAGTTAATGGTGGTTATTTTTGAACAATAAGAAAAAGTTAATGGTGGTTATTTTTCAGCAATGAGAAAATTTAATGATTGTTTATTTTCGGAACGGGTTCGATTCTTCCTCCGACCAAATATTATTCTTTGTTTTTTTTTCTATTGTTGATTATTTGTGATTTTTTTTTCCGAGTGCTGTAAATATACTTCCTTCTTTGAAATGATTCGCGGATATATCGTCTCTAAAGTGTCCCTCTATAATAATATTCATTTATTATTTCTTCTCTCCACGCTACCCCACTCCTGATCATTTTTGTAATTAGATTCTATGTCAAGTCCTCCCAGATAAAGGCAAGAATCAGGGGCCCCGTGTTCACTTGCTTATGTTAACTCTTTCTTACGTTACGCCGCACTGTACGTCGTGCCAATTTAGGCCACGTACGTTCCGCCGCATAGTGCGTCGGTCTCAATTTTATTATTGTGAACCGTGATCAAACGATATCTTTTTTTCCATGTCTTGTATCATATTGGTATTGGTGAAATCTAATACCTTGTTCAATTATCTCAAAATGGATATATAATATGTTATATGTTAGATAAATATAAATATGTAGATTGATTCTGATTCTGAGTGTTATCCCTCCTAGTGATTCTAGTATTCCCTTTATCCATCTCTTTCTCGGTCTTCCTCTTAATCTGGCGTTTTCGTAGCGTTTGTTTATTTCTCTTTGAGTCATTGTTAGTTCTTTTTGTCTTGTCATGTGGCCGAACCAATTTATCTTTTGTTTTTATATGTATTCGATGGCTGAATTTCGAGGTTCTTCCCAAGTACCCTTGAAAGTTAAAAACCAAGATAGTAGGTAATAAATGTGGATGATGACCTGGCCGAATTGTCGGTAAAACCTACCCACACCGTGAACCACAGGTCCTGCTACGGAGAAAATTTTTAAAAAGAAAAGAGAAAAAAAACTGTAAAGTAACAGTTTAACGTCGGTGAGAAACAACAGTTTAACGTACGTGAGAAACAACAGTTTAACGTCGGTGAGAAACAACAGTTTAACGTCGGTGAGAAACAACAGTTTAACGTCGGTGAGAAACAACAGTTTAACGTCGGTGAGAAACAACAGTTTAACGTCGGTGAGAAACAACAGTTTAACGTACGTGAGAAACAACAGTTTAACGTCGTTGAGAAACAACAGTTTAACGTCGGTGAGAAACAACAGTTTAACGTCGGTGAGAAACAACAGTTTAAAGTCGGTGAGAAACAACAGTTTAATGTAGGTGAGAAACAACAGTTTAACGTCGGTGAGAAACAACAGTTTAACGTCGGTGAGAAACAACAGTTTAACGTAGGTGAGAAACAACAGTTTAACGTCGGTGAGAAACAACAGTTTAACGTAGGTGTGAAACAACAGTTTAATGTAGGTGAGAAACAACAGTTTAACGTCGGTGAGAAACAACAGTTTAACGTAGGTGTGAAACAACAGTTTAACGTAGGTGTGAAACAACAGTTTAACGTCGGTGAGAAACAACAGTTTAACGTAGATGAGAAACAACAGTTTAACGTAGGTGAGAAATAACAGTTTAACGTCGGTGAAAAACAACAGTTTAATGTAGGTGAGAAGCAACAGTTTAACGTCGGTGAGAAACAACAGTTTAATGTAGGTGAGAAGCAACAGTTTAACGTAGGTGAGAAACAACAGTTTAACGTAGGTGAGATACAACAGTTTAACGTAGGTGAGATACAACAGTTTAACGTCGGTGAGAAACAACAGTTTAATGTAGGTGAGATACAACGGTTTAACGTAGGTGAGAAACAACAGTTTAATGTAGGTGAGAAACAACAATTTAATGTAGGTGAGATACAACAGTTTAACGTAGGTGAGAAACAACAGTTTAACGTCGGTGAGATACAACGGTTTAACGTCGGTGAGATACAACAGTTTAACGTAGGTGAGAAACAACGGTTTAACGTCGGTGAGATACAACAGTTTAACGTAGGTGAGAAACAACAGTTTAACGTCGGTGAGATACAACGGTTTAACGTCGGTGAGAAACAACAGTTTAATGTAGGTGAGAAACAATAGTGTAACGTCGGTGAGAAACAACAGTTTAACGTCGGTGAGAAACAACAGTTTAACGTCGGTGAGATACAACAGTTTAACGTCGGTGAGAAACAACAATTTAACGTCGGTGAGAAACAACAGTTTAACGTAGGTGAGAAATAACAGTTTAACGTAGGTGAGAAACAACAGTTTAATGTAGGTGAGAAACAGCAGTTTAACGTCGGTGAGAAACAACAGTTTAACGTAGGTGTGAAACAACAGTTTAATGTAGGTGAGAAACAACAGTTTAACGTCGGTGAGAAACAACAGTTTAACGTAGGTGTGAAACAACAGTTTAACGTAGGTGTGAAACAACAGTTTAACGTAGGTGTGAAACAACAGTTTAACGTAGGTGTGAAACAACAGTTTAATGTAGGTGAGAAACAACAGTTTAACGTAGGTGTGAAACAACAGTTTAATGTAGGTGTGAAACAACAGTTTAACGTAGGTGTGAAACAACAGTTTAACGTCGGTGAGAAACAACAGTTTAACGTAGGTGTGAAACAAAACGAAAGCAGAGCGACGTTTCAGCTCAGGTAGGACTTCAGCTGGAACAAAAAAGAATACGCAAATATATACAGAAATCTAACTACATGGTGATAATATGCTCATCATCATCATATGCCTTACCGGTTGGCGTTGGCGATTATGTCCCTCAAGAATCTTCTATCTACAGTGCATCGTATCAGTTCTGTTGTTGACTGTTTTCCATGCCATGACACTAAGCTATCTAGTATTTTCTCTCTTTGTCGTCCGCGGTCTCTCTCTTTCCTTTTATTTTGCCAGGTGTAACCAAGTGTTCTAACTTTCCTCTTCTCATGATGTGCTCAAAAAATGTTGATTGCTTCTTTCTAATGTTTTTTAAGAGCTCCCTTTTTGTGTTGTCCTCTTTGAGAACTTTCTCATAGATCTTTTTAGCTTTCCAGGGAACTTTCCATTCTTCTGAGAAATCCCATCTCTGTGGCCTCTAATCGTCTTTTTATTTGTTTGTCTATTGTCCATGATTCGCTCCCATAGGACAGAATTGGTTCCATATAGCATCGATGAACTCTCTTTCTCATTTCTATTGACATAGATTTGTTGCATAAGATATTTTTCATTTTCTGAAATGCTATTTTGGCCTGAGCTATTCTGTTTTTTTTCTGTGTTGCATCTTCCATCCGATGTTATTCTGCCGAAGTATTTGACGCGTTACACTTGTTTGAGATTTGTCTTGTTTATTTGTATACTGCATGATGGTGATGCTTGTTTCTTCGACATAACCATTACTTCTATTTTCTTACTATTCAGGCTGAGACCTTTCTTGTTGCTTTCTTTTAATATCTATCATTTCTTGTAGTTCGTTCTCTGTCTCTGCTATTAAGACTGTGTCATCCGCATATCGTAAATATTTATGTTGTGACCGTTGACTTCAATTCCTTTTTTGTCTACTATTGATCTCATAATATGTTCCCTGTAAAGTGAAAACAAATCCGGCGACAGAACACACCCTTGTCTGACTCCTTGTTTTATAAATTGAAATTGTCCTGTTTGGTTGTTAATTCGTATAGCTGCTGTTTGTTGCCAGTACATGTTTTTTTTATGATTCGCAGATCCTTGCCATCAATGTTTAATTTCTCCAGCATATTTATTATTTCCACGTGCTTTGCTTTGTCAAATGCTTTCGTGTAGTCTATACAGCACATATATAGATCTTTTTTTTTACCTCTATAGATCTTTCTATCAATGTTCTTAAGATGTATATTGCATTATTGGCGCCCTTTCCTTCCACAAATCCACATTGTTCCTCACTTATTTCTGGTTTTATTTGTTTCCTTACACGTCTCATGATGATTCTTAGTAATATTTTAGTCATATGGCTCATGAGACTAATAGTGCGATGGTCTTCACAGCCAGTGGCGCCTGACTTCTTCGGTATGGCTACAAAGATAGATTTTAGTAGATCTTCAGGTATGTGTCCAGTGTTATATATGTCATTGAGTAGTTTTGTTAAGACTTGTACTCCCAGCTCTTCTAATGCATTTATCTCTTCGTCGGGACCTTTGCCCTTTTTCATGTGTTGAATTGCGTCCTCCACTTCACTCTGCATTATTGGTGGTCCTGTGTCTTCATTTGAACTGTTTAATTCTGGTCTTTCATCACCATAGAGTTGACTGATATATTCTGTCCATCTTTCCATTGTCTTCTCCTGTCCCATTATTATATTTCCTTCCTTTGATTTCACACATCCTGAAACATTTGACTTCTTTTCTTCATGTTAAATCATTTAACTGATTGTGCATAAATTTTGTGTATTTCTTCTGTTATATGCTAGACTCTCAAAAAATGATAATAAGTCACTTCACCGGCATGCTGCAGGAGCTACTGAGTTAAGTGTTCTGTGCACACCGTGAGCTGTCCATTTCATCCATTTTTGATCATGTTTCGACATTCCGATTGCTTACGATGAATGATGATATCGTATGAGAGGAAACAGATGGCTGCGTTCACTTTCTGTGTGGTTCCGCCTCATGTATTTTGGCGTGTGCTGAGACTGCTATGATGGGCACTACAGCTACCTGTCTTTGTTTGACAAATGAGATATTAATTCGGGTGATTCCACTGGCACGGGTGGTTGAGCGATTATAGATTTTAATTCATTTGCAGTGATACCAGGGCCTTCCCTAACCATAGCCTTAAGTCACTTCATCTCTCAATTTTTTTTAGCGCCAGTGAGCTAGATTTCTATGAATAGCTATGTATACTTTTGTTTTGTTGTATGTTGTTCCAGCTGAAGGCATTCCTGGCCGAATCGTCGTTCTACTTTTGTTTTGTTTCTCATCTACGTAAAGCTGTTCCCATACCACTTTTCCCTCGTTTTTTTTAAAGTTTCATTATTATCTCCAGCTTTACAGCAGCTTCGCATCTCTATGCATCTTGATGCCGTTACCCCTCCTGCTAACAATTTTGTGCACGTGGATCAGGGTTCATCTCGGATTTTCTCGAGAGAGAGAGAGAGAGAGAGAGAGAGAGAGAGAGAGATCTAGGAACCTATGGGTTCGTCCGGTGTGCCGGGATAATGATTCTGTAACAACAACACTAGTGCTGAAATCGGTTACATTAGAAACATAACAACATTACAGCCGAAATTGGTTACATTAGAAACATAACAACACTACAGCTAAATCGGTTACATTAGAAACATAACAACACTACAGCGGAAATTGGTTACATTAGAAATATAACAGCAACACTACAGCCGAAATTGGTTACACTAGAAATATAACAGCTACACTACAGCCGAAATTGGTTACATTAGAAATATAACAGCAACACTACAGCCGAAATTGGTTACACTAGAAATATAACAGCAACACTACAGCCGAAATTGGTTACACTAGAAATATAACAGCAACACTACAGCCGAAATTGGTTACACTAGAAATATAACAGCAACACTACAGCCGAAATTGGTTACACTAGAAATATAACAGCAACACTACAGCCGAAATTGGTTACACTAGAAATATAACAGCAACACTACAGCCGAAATTGGTTACACTAGAAATATAACAGCAACACTACAGCCGAAATTGGTTACACTAGAAATATAACAGCAACACTACAGCCGAAATTGGTTACACTAGAAATATAACAGCAACACTACAGCCGAAATTGGTTACACTAGAAATATAACAGCAACACTACAGCCGAAATTGGTTACACTAGAAATATAACAGCAACACTACAGCCGAAATTGGTTACATTAGAAATATAACAGCAACACTACAGCCGAAATTGGTTACATTAGAAATATAACAGCAACACTACAGCCGAAATTGGTTACATTAGAAATATAACAGCAACACTACAGCCGAAATTGGTTACATTAGAAATATAACAGCAACACTACAGCCGAAATTGGTTACATTAGAAATATAACAGCAACACTACAGCCGAAACTGTGAACTGGACTACAAGGGACAAGACGTCGGGTTCGATCCCAACCGACGGCTCCGGTTCACCCAGCCTTTAATGGGTACCGGATTTTTTTCTGGAAAAGTAAAGCGGCACGGGCGTAATACCGTCCACATTACCCCAAAAAAGCATGTGCTGAAGGTCTGTAAAATTTATGGTCACTATCATTATATTCCCTATACACCACTTGGCGTGACGGGGGTACTGTACTGTACTTACTACAGTCGATACTGGTAACACTGGAAACATCTTAGAAACCGTTTCCAGCAGGTGATTTTTTTTCCCGGGTTTTTTAAGTATAGCTCTTGCACTGAAATTATTGGCGGATTCGCCGATCTATAGCCTCGGAAGTTTCCCTCTATAATAATATTAATGTACTATTATTTGTCTACAGGAAAGCGTAGGTGGCCTAGTTCTTAGTGCGCTCGTTGCTGTTAACAAATATGTTGTTGATCGATTCCCAGATGTGTCGTATCGACTACCAGAAATGACGATTTTTTTTTTTTTTTGTGGTCTGGCCGGTCTGGGATCGATTGCGGCAAATTTTTCAGACCAATCCAATATCGATTGTAAAATCTGGCAAACTTTTTTTTCAGACTTGTCCGGTACCAATTCCTAGATCTGGCAAACTTTTCTTCGGACTGGTCCGGTACCTATTCCCAGATCTGGCGAACTTTTGTTTCAGATTCTGTCCGGTACCAATTCCTAGATCTGGCAAACTTTTCTTCGGACTGGTCCGGTACCTATTCCCAGATCTGGCAAACTTTTTTTTCAGACTTGTCCGGTACCAATTCCTAGATCTGGCAAACTTTTCTTCGGACTGGTCCGGTACCTATTCCCAGATCTGGCAAACTTTTTTTTCAGACTTGTCCGGTACCAATTTTTACATCTGGCGAACTTTTCTTCGGACTGGTCCGGTACCAATTCCTGTAATAGAGTAGGCTAGTGAAAGCATGGAAGCAGGTAACTTAGTCGTTACCCGCTTCTTTAACGGACATTAGTAGTAACATATGGTAGCGACCATCAGTAGTTAGGACATAAATTCAAAGTATGGAAAATTCCAGCCAGAATAACAAGTTAAAGGAATAAAAGTTTATAGTAGGGATAGGGACACCCACCGAGGAAAGGTAGGTCCAGAAGTACTGGACACGATAATGAGTTAAAGAATGAAAATTTCCACTTCAACCAAGTTTGTGGAAGTGAGACTAGGCGCATGACAATACCATGCATTGACCCAATGACTTTGGTCGTCTGATAAATAAGTTGTCATCCAACTACCAGGAAAGGTCATTGTCATGAGGTAATCATTAATTTAAATAGGGTACAGAGATTTCACGAAAACAAAGTGTTATCGTCAAATCTGGGGAATGGTTCAAGTTTCGGACAAAGAGTGATGAGAGTTGACCGATTCCAAGTGATCAGAAGGGTTGCAATTTGTCACTTTGCGACAATTTAATTGGCTACTGATTTTCACGAGAAAAATTGTGGCTGAATATATAACCTTCAATAGAATCAGAGCACTTCAGATTAGACACAGAGAGAGAGAAACCAGAATGAAGACTAAGTAAGCTTAGTCCGGCTTCGGCCGAACTGCCGAAGGCAGTTAGTAGAAGTTAAGTTGAGCTAGATAAGTTGAGCCAGTTAGTTAGAAAGTTAAGAATCTTCAAGTTGTAGTTTTAAGTCAGTTGAGAAGTTATTAAGTAAGTTGATAGAGAGTAGTAAGGATAGTTATGATTATATGAACTTTAGTTGAGTAGTGTTTGAGAGTTTTCAAGAACGGTGCTTCAATATATTCTATAAGAACTCATAAGTCAACAAGTTGAGAGAATGATTGATCTTAAAATATGCCCTTATGAACTAAAACAAGAAATATTCTATAACATTCCTAGATCTGGCAAACTTTTTTTTCAGACTGGTCCGGTACCAATTCCTAGATCTGGTGAACTTTTTTTTCGGACTGGTCCGGTACCTATTCCCTGATCTGGCGAATTTTTTTTTCGGACCAACAAGGCTCCTGGGTTTCAGCCAGCCTCCAGAAACGGGCTAATAATTGTGAATGTTACATTGGTCTAGGACATTGAACTGCATCCCCTCATAACCCTTCCATCAATATGTTAACGGTTTTAGTCGATCAGCCAGACACATTCAAATTCCATAACAATAATTATTGTAATAATAATAATAATATTGATAATAATAATAATATGATAATAATAATACTAAAATATCAGGTACCATGTCCGAAGTTGTCGCTACCCATGTCACTCCATCTCTCTCTTTCCTAGATGCTTCTTATCACTATTCATTTTTTCAGATCCCCAGTTGTTTAAACTAATATGTTCTCTTCCCCAGTCTCTTTTTCCCTCAATTTTTCCTGTTGTCACAACATTTTCTTGTTTTCCTCTTCGCATCACACGTTTAAGAAACATTTTATCAATGAAACGGAAGAGATTTCAGAGACAAATTTTTTATAGTTTTAAGAATCAATCTACATATTTATATTTATCTAACATATAACGATAAAATCACTGAAGTCTGTAGAAATGTGGTTTTACAGAAGAATGTTGAGAATACCATGGACAGCTAAGAAGAATAATGAAAATGTTCTAAAAGAGGTCAAAGCAAAAAGTGAGCGAATTTCCAATATTAGGAAGAAACAATCATCATTTTTTGGCCATGTAATGAGAAGAGAACAGCTGCAATATATTATAACAACTGGAAAAATTGAAGGATGAAAAGATATAGGGAAGCAAAGAGAAAAATACCAGACAGCTTAAGAGAATGGCTTGACAGAAGGTCAACAACATAAATGATAAATAGCTGCCGAGATCGAAAGTTGTGAAGAGGCATGATCACCTACGCCAGCCGAACCGGTACTTGATGATGATGATGAACATATAACATATTATATACGAATTTTTAGATAGTTGAACAATGTATTAGATTTCGCCAATACAAAGATGATACAAGACATGTGAAAAGAATATGGTTTGATGACGTTTCACACTAGTCAAATTGACGCACTACGCGGTGAAACGTATGTGGCCGAAATCAGCATGGCGCACAGTGAAACGTACGGAAAGAGTTAAAGAAGGCGGGATGTCTTCTTCTTATAAAAAAAGGGCCCAGAAACTTTTTATTTTCTAAGTGCCCGATCTGAAAACAATGAAAACACCGAGTCCCAGACACCACCACCACCTAATGAAGCTATTATATAAATTACCCAGTTTCCATTCACAAGTGATCGTAATATAAAAAAACAAACAAACAAACGTATCAGTAATGGAGAGTGGAAGAAAGAGAAGAGAGTGTAATGAAAGAGAAAGGGGTGAGACAGAAAAGAAGGGAGGGAGGTGGGGGGGTGTTTAAAAAAATTAGAAATAGAAAGCTCACTGATTAGAGTTTTAGTTTGAACATTTATGTGTTACTTTTAAATATTTTAATTTTTTAGAGCTCAGGGAATCATCATTATTATCATCATCATCATGTGCAATACCAGCTAGCGTAGTCGATCATTTTCTTCCATAATCTTCTATCCACCGTGCATCGTATCAGTTCTGTTGTTGACTGTTTGCCATGCCATAACACCAAGCTATCTAGTATTTTCTCTCTTTGTCGTCCGCTATCTATCTTTACTTGTAATTTGCCTGCTGTAACCAAGTATTCCAACTTTCCTCTTCTCATGATGTGCCCGAAAAATGTTGATTGTTTCTTTTTGATGTTTTTTAGGAGCTCCCTTTTTGTGTTGGCCAATTTGAGAACTTCCTCGTTGGTATCAGGGAAGGGGGTATATATTTTAATTTTCATGTAAATCACAAAGTAAGTTAGGTAAAGCGCCCCCGTCACGCCAAGTGGCGTATAGGGAATATGGTGTTAATGACCATTATTTTTACAGACCTTCGACACATGATTTTTGGCGTAATGTGGTCGGTATTACGCCCGTGCCGCTTTACTTTCCCAGAAAAATTCCGGTACAAATTTAAGGCTGAGTGAACCTGGAAGACGCCGATCTCTCTCTCTCTCTCTCTCTCTCTCTCTCTCTCTCTCTCTGCGATCAAGACTCAATCAGAGTAGGATTCCAGACTCTCTCATGAAGTCAGCTGTTTGTTTAAGCGAATCGATTGCCCCATATAGTTTCTCTTGCAGGGAGGTGGGCTTGGACCACATTGCTCTTCTCAGGTCCGTGTACTGGGGGCAATCCTGTAGAACATGTTTTGTAGTCATATTGTCCAGTGTGCAGTGACATAGGCTGGTTGTACCTATTTTGAATTTGGTGAACATGTAATTTCTCATTCTATTGTGTCCTTTACTTTTTTTATATGTCCATTACGATGTCATTTATGAAAAATAAAAGAGTGTTGGGGACAAGACTCCGCCTTGTGGAACACCTTGTTCGATAGAGACCTTCTTAATTAGTTGACCTTGAACTTGTACTCTGGCCGTTCTATCCTGAAGGTATTGAGGGACCCAATTGAATAAACGACCCTGGATGCCAAGTTTAAAAAGCTTGTTCTTTAAACCCTCTCGCCAAACCCTATCAAAAGCCTTCTCAATGTCGACCAACACTGCCAGTGTGTGTTTCTTTTCTTGTAGAGCATCCTCTATTTTCTGTGCGATGTAGGTGACCAGGTCTTCAGTTGATCTGTGCTGACGGAAGCCACTTTGTTATGGTACGATTTGTTGTTTTGTCTCCAAATGCCACATAAGTCTTCTGTTAACCAGCCTTTCCATGAGTTTACTCCAGGCAGCTCAGTAGGCTAATTGGTCTATAGCTACTTGAGTCTAGTGGGTCTTTTCCACACTTGAGGATGGGCACCATAATAGATTCTTTCCAGAAGACGCCGATCAGGATCGAACCCGACGTCTTATCCTTTTTAGTCCAGTTCGGTAACCTCTGAGCTATCGCGACTTCATCCAAAGCACAAGGGCCTGTAAAAAATTGCTTGGCAGTCCGATTTTGGCCTGCGGTCCGTACGTTGCCCACCTTTATTATACAATTTAAAATATTTCTTTGTGTTCAGGTCTCTCACATTACTTCTTCATTGCTTTTTATTTATTAATTATTTATTTGTTAGCTTTCTATGGTATCTCAACATTCTTCTATCAAAACCACATTTCTATGACCTCCTGGTGTCTTCTTATTACATGATTGTCCAAGATTCATTACCAAGTATAAAGATTGATATTCATATTCTTCTTCTGCTGCGATCATGACGTCATTCAGACTATGATTCCGGACTCTCTTATGAAGGCAGCTGTCTGTTTAAGTGATTCGGTTGCCCCGTATAGTTTCTCTTCCAGGGAGATGGGTGTGGACTACATTGTCCTTCTCAGGTCTGTGTACTGGGGGCAATCCTGTAGAACATGTTTTGTTGTCATGTTGTCCAGTGTACAGTGGCATAGGCTGGTTGTACCTATTTTGAGTTTGGTGAATATGTGGTTTCTCATTCTGTTGTGGTGAGTGCGGAGGCGAAATATGATAACATCATCCCTCCTTGATAGTTGGTGCTATCCATCCCTCTCGTCATACTTTGGGTGTTCTCGTTTCCATTTTTATAAAACTGGCCTTTGATGATGGATTTGGCTTCATCATAACTGAGCGGAGGGTTCTCTTGTGGTTATCTCCCTCCCTCTTTAGCTAATTTGTCTGCGCGTTCATTTCCGTGTATATTACAGTGTGATGGTATCCACTGGATGACCACTCTCTGGAAGTTATTGCACATTTGCACTAGGATTGTTCTCTAGTCATCTAGTGAGTAATGTCATATAATAATGGAAAACTCGATTTCTTACTTCTACTCAAAAAGAACCAATCCAATGATACGAACCGAAACAACAAATAAATATTTTTGCCCATTTAGAAAGAATGTCTTTTGATTGGTTGTCATACAAAGCATATATTAAAAGTGGAGACGAGAGAAGAGCTAGAGGCAGACCTACAGCAAGATTGACAGACAACATTAGAGAAACGTTACAACATCATTTGAGAATGAGTGAAGCCGCCAACAAGGCGAGAACCAGAACTTTGCATCTCATTTTTCTTTCTTTCTTTATTTTTGTTTCTTTGTTTCTTTCTTTCTTTCTTTCTTTCTTTCTTTTATTTTCTTGCTTTCTTTCTTTCTTTCGTTCATTTTCTTGCTTTCTTTCTTTCTTTCTTTATTTCGCTGTTTCTTTCTTTCTTTCTCATCCCTTTCTTTCATCTTTCCTCATCGTTCTTTCTTTCTTCCTTTCTCTCTTGCTTTCTTGCTTTCTTTCTTTCTTTCTTTTGCTGTTTCTTTCTTTCTTTCTCGTCCCTTTCATTCATTTGTCCTCATAGTTCTTTCTTTCTCTCTCCTTTCTTTTTACCTTCTTTCTTGCTTTCTCTTTTCTTTTAGTACCGTTTTTGTTTCTTTTTTTCCCATTTTCCTTCGTTGTTCCTTCCTTCCTTCAAGCGTCGGTAGCTAGTGAGGTTATGTTGACGCAGTTGTTAAATCAAAGCTCATTGAAGTGTACGCTTTATATTTTTGTTAATACATTATCGAAGACCTTCATTTACTTCCTTTGTTGTTATATAGTTACCATTGCTTGCTGCTGATGTAATTCTTGTTACCTCAAATCTTGATGCATGTCATTAAAAGATGTTCGGATGTTGAAAGAAAAACGTTCTTTATCTTAAAGAGACATCGGTTGAAATGTTTGATTTTACAGATGATTCTGTGAAAGGGCTGTCTCTCTTTTCAACAGATGGCAACGAGAGTTCCTGCCCCGGGCTGCAGCCATGTAACGGGGAAGACAAATATGGGATAATGAGAGAAAATGAGAAAGGAATAAGAAGAGAAAGGGGAAGATAACGCAATGAAGGAGGAAATATTAACTAATTGGTTGGAAGAAGAGTGCTAGAAAATTAGAAAATATTCGTTGACAAAAGAAAGAAACGCCGATGGTGATAGATGATATATGGCTTCGTCTGGTTCTACAGGTGAAATGTGTAACTTGAAACATCATCATCATCATGTGCCATACCGGTTGGCGTAGGCGATCATGTTCTTCCGCAATCTTCTATCTACAGTGCATCGTTTCAGTTCTGTTGTTGACTGTTTTCCATGCCATGACACCAAGCTATCCAGTATCTTCTCTCTTTATCGTCCGCGAACTCACTTTCCTTTTATGTTACCAGTTGTAACCAAGTATTACAACTTTCCTCTTCTCATGATGTGTACGAAGATTGTTGATTGTTTCTTTCTGATGCTTTTATGAGTTCCATTTTTGTGTTGGCCTCTTTGAGAATTTCCTCATTGGGCTTTTTTGCTGTCCAGAGAACTTTCAACATTCTTCTAAGAAATCCCAACTTTGTGGCCTCTAATCGTCTTTTCATTTTTTTTTTATCTACTGTCCATGATTCGGTTTCATAGGACAGTATTGGTTCTATATAACACCGGTGAACTCTCTTTCTCACTTCTTTTGACATAGATTGTAAATTGAATATATAATTGTTTGTTTTTAATTATCAGTACATCATCAAGTGCCATTTCCTCTAGTTGTTGTAGACGATTATGCCTTCCTCAATTCTATGTTCAAAATGTATTATATCAATTCTCTTATTCACGACACCAAGGTATCTATTATCTTCTCTCATCGTCCTCTAAGATCAGCAGTCACATATCGTATTTAAGTGATTGCTGCTGTTTCTCATACAATACTATGGCCATGTGAAAAGACTCAGCGATGGGAAAGGGGGGGGGGGGGGGGTGGGGAGAAAAACAGTAATGGAATGCATGGTTCCTGGGCGACACAGTAGGGGCAGATATAGAAGAAGGTGGTTCAAAATTAACATAAATTTAAATGCTAGTCAAATGTGTTGCCGAAAGGCGCAAATATCACAGTTTGACTACAACCCACAACACAACGTACACATGCCACTTAATGTCCTTTTAAGGGCGGATGATGAAGAGGTGTATTCCTTTGGCCATCTAGCAAACGCAAGCAAGCAATTTAACCTTTGTTATATGCATTGACATCATCGACTCTTCGTCAAAATCATTCAATGAATTTGTGTTATATTGTGATCCTTTTGGTGGGCATTTTCTGTGAAAATGTGATTGGAATAGGGCAAACATGTAATCAATGGTTATCGAAAGAAGGAGTAAAAGTGAAAATGTGATTGGAATAGGGCAAACATGTAATCAACGGTTATCGAAAGAAGGAGTAAAAGTGAAAATGTGATTGGAATAGGGCAAACATGTAATCAACGGTTATCGAAAGAAGAAGTAAAAGTGAAAATGTGATTGGAATAGGGCAAACATTTAATCAACGGTTATCGAAAGAAGGAGTAAAAGTGAAAATGTTATTGGAATAGGGCAAACATGTAATCAACGGTTATCGAAAGAAGGAGTAAAAGTGAAAATGGTGACAAAAAATAAACACATTGCGATAAATCCGGAAATAATAAATTGTGTCCATGACTGATCGCAAACGAATTAAAATCCATAATTGCTCGTTCCAGTGGAATCATCCGAATTAATATCTGATCTCATAAACAAATAAAGGTAGCTGCAGTCCCCATCATAGAAGTCACAGCACACGCCAAAATACGTAAGGAGAAACCGCACAGAAAGTGAACATAGCCATTTGTTCTACGTCATACGATATCATCATTCATCGTAAGCAATCGGAATATCGAAACACGATCAAAACGGATGAAATGCACAGCTTACGGCGTGCACAGAGTACTAAACTCAGTAGCTCCGGCAGCAAGCCGGACTTTTATTAATATGAATAGGCTCTGAGGTAATTTGAATTGGGAATAAATTCTACGGTAATTTTTTATAATATTATAATTTGAAGGAATTTTGTGGGAATACATACTCAGGTGATTTTGATATGAATAGATTATGAGGGTTGTTAAATGTGAAAAAAGTCGATTTGCACTGTCATTGAGGATGGTCAACCAATGGATCAAGCGGACATCATCAATGCCCTCCAAGATGTGGGAAGAGCACTGGACTTCGACATCCATGAGTCCACGAAACTTCTTCGGATGAAAGAGATGGGAGTTAAGATGGGCACAGTTAGAAACGAGAAACTTTGTAGGCGTGTAAGAAGACTAATCAACCAACACAGAACTGGAGTCGTCAGTCGCTGGACACTCTGCGGGACTTGCTGAGGAGGGGATCTGAGCACCTATGGACATGTTCGGAGTGCAATGATGATGACACGCAGAAGACTCAATAACTCAATAAAAAGTCGAAGGGGTTTGAAAAAAAAAATTATTTTGAAGGAAATAAATTTTGAGGTTAAATTTTAGTAGGATTATATTGTGTGGTGAATAGTGGGGCCAATATAGAGTGAAGACACACGAGGTAGAAATTAATAATCTGAATTTTTATTTTGGTATGATATATGGTGAAGGAATCTAAAACATATATAGGGGGATATGTGCAGTTTTCTGGGGGATGATTTTAGAGAAAGAATATTTAAAAAAAAAAAAGCTGCGGCTCGAGTGATACAAAATAATTACAGGAGTATTAATGATAACACGGCAGTTCTGTTTTTGGAATCCCCATGTGAGGAGACAATGAGGATGGCTCTCTTCCTTCTGTCATTTTCTCTCCCATTTATATCTACAACCTCTTCCATCTGTCACCTTCTATCCCTGTATTTATATCTACAACTCTTCCCTCTAACACCATCTCTCTCCATATTTATATCTACAACATCTTCCTTCTGTCATTTTCTCTCCCTACATTTATATCTACAACCTCTTCCATATGTCACCTTCTATCCCTGCATTTATATCTACAACTCTTCCCTCTAACACCATCTCTCTTCACATTTATATCTACAACATCTTCCTTCTGTCACCATCTCTCTCCATATTTATATCTACAACTCTTCCCTCTAACACCATCTCTCTCCACATTTATATCTACAACTCTTCCCTCTAACGCCATCTCTCTCCATATTTATGTCTACAACATCTTCCTTTTGTCACCATCTCTCACCACATTTATATCTACAACATCTTCCTTCTGTCACCATCTCTCTCCACATTTATATCTACAACTCTTCCCTCTACCACCATCTCTCTCCATATTTATATCTACAACCTCTTCCTTCTGTCACCATCTCTCTCCACATTTATATCTTCAACATCTTCCTTCTATCACCATCTCTCTCCACATTTATATCTACAACTCTTCCCTCTAACACCATCTCTCTCCATATTTATATCTACAACTTCTTCCTTCTGTCACCATCTCTCTGTATATTTATATCTACAACTCTTCCCTCTAACAGCATATCTCTCCACATTTATATCTACAACATCTTCCTTCTGTCATCATCTCTCTCCACATTTATATCTACAACATCTTCCTTCTGTCACCATCTCTCTCCACATTTATATCTACAACATCTTCCTTCTGTCACCATTTCTCCCCACATTTATATCTACAACTCTTCCCCCTAACACCATCTCTCTCCACATTTTTATCTACAACATCTTCCTTCTGTCACCATTTCTCCCCACATTTATATCTACAACCTCTTCCTTCTGTCACCATTTCTCCCCACATTTATATCTACAACATCTTTCTTCTGTCACCATTATCCCCACATTTATATCTACAACCTCTTCCTTCTGTCGCCATTTCTCCCTACATTTATAATTACAACCTCTTCCCTCTAACACCATTTATCCCTACATTTATAATTACAACCTCTTCCCTCTAACACCATTTCTCCCTACATTTATAATTACAACCTCTTCCCTCTAACACCATTTCTCCCTACATTTATAATTACAACCTCTTCCCTCTAACACCATTTATCCCTACATTTATAATTACAACCTCTTCCCTCTAACACCATTTCTCCCTACATTTATAATTACAACCTCTTCCCTCTAACACCATTTCTCCCTACATTTATAATTACAACCTCCTCCCTCTAACACCATTTCTCCCTACATTTATAATTACAACCTCTTCCCTCTAACACCATTTCTCCCTACATTTATAATTACAACCTCCTCCCTCTAACACCATTTCTCCCTACATTTACAATTACAACCTCTTCCCTCTAACACCATTTCTCCCTACATTTATAATTACAACCTCTTCCCTCTAACACCATTTCTCCCTACATTTATAATTACAACCTCTTCCCTCTAACACCATTTCTCCCTACATTTATAATTACAACCTCTTCCCTCTAACACCATTTCTCCCTACATTTATATCTACAACCTCTTCCCTCTAACACCATTTCTCCCTACATTTATATCTACAACCTCTCCCCTGTGTCTGCCTCCCACCTCATGTTGATACCTACAAAAACCCCACATACCCATCAACCATACTCAGAGGTCACTTGAAAAAAAAACCCACCTAAAAATAAAAGCAAACCCTCAAAGGTCAGACTATTAAAATGTGTCGCTAGCACTGAGACCAGTCGCTGACTGAATCCATGATTTCCCTGTGGATTCGGTGGACACTTTTCTATCTCTGTTTCATTATTGACCCCCACTGTACCTTCTTAAAGTTCTTTCTGTGTGTTTAACATCTCCTGGATACATTGTAAACAATTTGGTGTCATTTTCTTTCTTTCGATTTCATTTCCTTCTGGTTGAAATCTTACTTTCTGCTTTTCTGACTTAAATGTGGGGTTTATTATCTATCTATCTATCTATCTATCTATCTATCTATCTATCTATCTATCTATCTATCTATCTATCTATCTATCTATCTATCTATCTATCTATCTATCTATCTATCTATCTATCTATCTATCTGTCTGTCTGTCTGTCTGTCTGTCTGTCTGTCTGTCTGTCTGTCCGTCCGTCCGTCCGTCCGTCCGTCCGTCCGTCCGTCCGTCCGTCCGTCCGTCCGTCCGTCCGTCCGTCCGTCCGTCCGTCCGTCCGTCGTCCGTGTCTGTCTGTCTGTCTGTCTGTCTGACTGTCTGTCTGTCTAGTCTTCCGTCCGTCCGTTCGCCCGCCCGCCCGCCCGCCTGTCCGTCCGTCCCTCCGTCCGCCCGCCCGTCCGTCCCTCCGTCCGCCCGCCCGCCCTTCCATCCCTCCATCCGTCCTGTCTGTCTGTCTCTGTTTATGTCTGTCTTTCTCTGTCTCTCTCTCTCTCTCTGTCTTTCTCTCTCTGTCTCTCTCTCTCTGTCTTTCTCTCTCTGTCTCTCTCTCTCTGTCTTTCTCTCTCCGTCTCTGTCTCTATCTCTATCTCTCTGTCTCTGTTTCTCTGTCTCTCTCTGTCTGTCTCTCTCTCTCTCTGTCTCTCTCGTATCTTCTCAAACAGCAATGTTCACACTTTGTGTCATATATTTCATATCAAATACCGTGCCTGCTGGCGTAGGTAATCATGTCTCTCCACAACTTTCGATCCCAACAGTTATTTATAATTTCTGTTGTTGACCTTCTGCCAAGTCATTCTCTTAAGCTGTCTGATATCTTTTCTCAATGCTTCCCTCTATCTCTTCGTCCCTCAATTTTCCCATTTGTCACAATATATTTCAGCTGTTCCCTTCTCATTACTTGGCCAAAAAATGATGATTGTTTCCTCCAAGTATTGGAAATTAGCTCTCTTTTTGCTTTGGCCTCTTTCAGAAGGTTTTCCTTACTCTTCTTAGCTGTCCATACTATTATCAACATTCTTCAGTAAAACCAGAAATCTGCAGCCTCGAGTGATTTTCCTGTCGGTTGTCCTTTTGCCCATGATTCACATCCATATGTTAAGATTGGCTCTACATAACATTTATGAACTCTTTTTGCTGGTTCCATTGTCAACAATGCACGGTATCTTCCTCATTTTTTTAAAAAGCTGCTTGTGTCTGAACAATTCTCTCTGTTTAACATCTACCAAATTTGAGGTTCCAGTTTCTCCCACATATTTAACTTCATTTAACTGTTTTAATTTTGTTTCACTTGTCTTTATTGTGCATTGCGGTGATGTCTTTTTCTTGGTTGCTACCATTTTTACTTCTGTCTTTTTTTCAAGCTGGGTCTTTTATTTTAACTTTTCTTCACTATAATGTCTAATATTACTTGTAACTCATTTTTACTCTTAGCGATTACGACTGTATCATCAACATTCCTCAGATTATTTATATTATGACCTCCATTTGTTATTAAAGGCATGTCCCTTATGGATATTAAAATAATATCACCTATTGTCATCATTTAGTGCCGTCTCCGCATAGAAGCTTGGCCACTATGCATTGTCATTTCGCTCTGTCGTTTGCTTTAATAATGCAGGTTGTTCATGGATGACTTGTCCATCTTTTGATATTAGCCGTCCATGTTAGTCTTGGTCTGCCTCTGCTTCTTTTACCTTGTATTTTCCCCTCCAAGATTACTTTTAGTAGGCTGCTGTGTCATTTTGATATGCCCCAAAAATATCATTTGTCGTGTTTGAATTGTGTTTAATAGTTCTCTTTTCATTTGTTGTTGTTTTCATACTTTATAGTTTGTTTTCTTTTCTTTACAAACAAGTCTTCCTATTCTTCTACAAATCCACATTTAAGTGCTTCATTTTGAAGTTCTGTTTTCTTGTCTAATGTCCATGTTTTTGCACCATACATGAATGTTAAAAAGATTAACATTTTGCTAGTTTTAGCCTTGGTGTTATTTGTTTTGATGTTAGTATATTTTTCTTTCATTAAAATTACTATTATCACTATACATATTAAATAATTTCTGGTAACATAACACCACCTTGCCTAACGCCTTCTTTTGTTTGAAACATTCCTATTTGATTCCCCGCTCTTGCATTACATCAATTAAAAAAAAAATTGTTGTGACTTATTTTACTGAATCTTCCTTCTTCTTTGTTGTAAATTTACTTTATTTACTTTATTTTCCATCTTCTTTGTTTTCTGTATAAAATCGAGGACAAACCGAGTGTTCGGGGTTAATGTTCTGTCGTGTGTGTCACATAAAAGTAAAGGTCAAGTACGAGACTTGAATCGTCGACTTAGCACGCGTGTTTGCACCGATATCTGTTTGGCCGCCTGTTGAGAAGTGTTCGGAGACTTCTGGACAGTGTTACTCCAAGCATCGAAACTCACGATGCGTGGTGGCATTCCTCACCTTCCCAAAGTACTACCTGATATCCATTTCTGACAGCGGCTGGGTTGACCGCGTAATTTTTATTTTAAATCACCAGTACAATTCAAACTGCTTACGAGCGGAAATCGAACACGGGTTGTCCGAATGTCGGTAGCCCAGTTGGGTGGTTTTTCCAATTTAGGCCACCGAGGACCTCAATCGGGTGGTTTTCCCAACTTAGGCTACCGATGCCCCCAGTCGGATGGTTTTCCCAATTTAGGCTACCGAGTCCACCATTCGAGTGGTTTTCCCAGCTTAGGTTACCGAGTCCCCAATCGAGTGGTTTTTACCAACTTAGACTACCGAGGCCTCCCAGTCGGCTGGTTCTCCCAACTTAGACTACCGACGCCCCCAGTCGGCTGGTTCTCCCAACTTAGACTACCGACGCCCCCAGTCGAGTGGTTCACCCAACTTAGACTACCGACGCCCCCAGTCGGCTGGTTCTCCCAACTTAGACTACCGACGCCCCCAGTCGAGTGGTTCTCCCAACTTAGACTACCGAGGCCCCCCAGTCGGCTGGTTCTCCCAACTTAGGCTACCGAGGCCCCCAAATATGTGTGTCACATATTGAGGTCATCGTGATGTCTTATGTCCATAGAAGCATTAACTCAATCCTCTAGGCCTACCTTTTCTCCTTTATTCTTCATTCTCCTGAATGTTAGTGACCTCTCTAAGGGATTTTGACTGATAGTGACCGTATTACACGTGTAAATTATTTGACTTATAGTTTGCTAATACCACTCATCATTTGTGCAACTTCAACACTTTTATTTAGGGGGGGCCGGGTGGCCTATAGGGAAGACGTCGGCCTCCGGACACGAAGGAACTGGGTTCGATTCCCGCGAAAGGTGGTGGGAAAATAAAACAAAATCAAATCCGTGGTTCCTTTGTGGCTGTGCACTCCCCCAGTCTCTGTGTAGTGAGATCCGATATATAGCCCTCTCGTATATCCGCGAAAAGCAGGTTCTGCGTACAATCTGTGCCTGTTGAAGAAACCATTAGCTTTTGGAAATTGAAAAGAGAATGCAAAAAAAATGGACGCTGCCAAAGCATAATTAATAGGAAAAAAAAATCCATCCAAAACGTTAACAGTCGATAACAATGAGAGTGCCTCTGATGTCGGAGAATATCTGCATCTATGGCGAGGGAACCTGAGCACACGTCTCTTGGTTAGGAAAAGTGAAGGAAAAGACACATTAGGAAAAGTGAAGGAAAAGACACATTAGGAAAAGTGAAGGAAAAGTCACATTAGGAAAAGTGAAAAAAACGACACATTAGGAAAAGTGAAGGAGAAGACACATTAGCAAAAGTGAATGAAAAAGTCACATTAGGAAAAGTGAATAAACGACACATTAGGAAAAGTGAAGGAGAAGACACATTAGCAAAAGTGAATGAAAAAGTCACATTAGGAAAAGTGAAAAAAAACGACACTTTAGGAAAAGTGAAGGAGAAGACACAATAGGAAAAGTGAAGAAAAAGACATATTAGGAAAAGTGATTTTCGCGCAAAGTTCGTTTCCCCTGGACTTCGACAGAGATTTAAAGCTGGCGAACGGAAACAAACAACAAACAATTTTTTTTTTTTTATTGATATCGCCACCTCTGGTAATGTCTATTCTTCTTACTTTCATCACTCTTCTCAAACATCTTATTTCAGTAGTGACTATTTCTCTTGTTGTCATTAGTTGTTAATCTCCCCAGTCTCGCATTGATTGCCGTGCTGTACACGGAATACGCATGGACTTTGTCCCTCCTTCGGAAATCCTTGAAACGAAGTCGAGAGGGGGATAGTAAAAGTAAAGTAAAGTACCCCCCGTCACGCCAAGTGGCGTATAGGGAAATATGGTGTTAGTGACCCTATATTTTACAGACCTTCAGCACATGATTTTTGGGGTAATGTGGTCGGTATTACGCCCGTGCTGCTTTGCTTTCCCAGAAAAAATCCGGTACCCATTTAAAGCTGGGTGAACCCGGAGCCGTCGGTTGGGATCGAACCCTACCCCTTGTCCGTAGTAGTCCAGTTCACTAACCACTGAGCTATCGCGGCTCCCACTAATTTTTAGGGAATTAGTAAAACCCAGGTGTCCTCGCCAGGGAACAAACCCCGGCTGTTGCCGTGGTAAGCCAACCGCCTATCGATTGCGCTAACCGGACACCCGAGAGGGGGATAGTGCGACTGGGTAAAGCACTATCTCCATATCCTGTGCCCAGGCAGAGTAGGCAAAGTGAACTACGATATAGAGATATCTGCAAATCATCTCTGAAAGACTTCGCCATCTGTGAAAACGACTGGCAACATCTGGCAAGTGATCGCACATCATGGAGAGCACGTATAAGGAACGGTATAACAACATTTGAGACTGTTCTAAGACAGGACTTAGAAGAGAAGAGACTCATGAAAAAGGATGGTAAACCATGTGGACCAGCGAGCCTGACCTGTTCATTATGTGACCGCGTGTGTTTGTCAAACATTGGTAGAATTAGCCACGAGAGAAGCTGTTCGGCAAAAACAATACCTCAAAAAATACGCAATAGCCTCCACTAGACCGTCTGACAAGACGAAAAGGGCCATATAGACACGGAATACATTGTCCTTTATTACCCTTATATGTACTTGATGCTTCTTGTATGCTTTTTCTGTAATGTTGCAACGAATGATCCAATCTCCGTTCTTGCAACGTCTGTATTATCAAGTCCTTTGTACTGGATATTAATATTATTCATGTTCTTATTGAAATATATGTATCGGGGAATTTAAAGCACAGAGTAAATGATACTCAGAAGTGTTATCGGTGTTAACGGCCACTCCTATTTCCACATCTCGGAACATGTTCCAATAACTGCTTTATCATTCTGATCATCATCGTCATCTTCATCATCGTCATCTTCATCATCGTTATCATCATCATCATCATCATTCGGCATGTGCCACTTTGGAACGTGACTCAACAAGTATCTGACGTTTTCTCTGTCCAGTGTAAAATCTCCATCTCTCTACAGCTATCTTTCCCAGCTCGTCTAAAGTATCTTCCTCCCAATTTCTTCTATTCTCTCTCTCTCGTATATCTGGACCCATGCCCTTTACAATTATCTTCTCTAGGCCGTTGGGTTGTTTAACCTCCTTTACCTTTCTTACAGTTTTTGTTTTTAATTTTTCTTACTTTTTTTAAACAAAAATTTAAAACATTTGTAAATTATTTGACGCAAAGTTTGAGCATGAAATGGTAAGACAAAATCAGAAATGGAGGTATCTGAAAAAGAACAAAACAAGGGCCAATCGAGCAACAAATTACCGAACATACACTAAGAAAACCCAATGACACCATATTAAGACAGGCACTGTCATGGAACCACAGAGAAAGAGAAAGTCAGGAAGGTCCAATAATACACATGGAAAAGAGAAGTCATTGAAACCATAACGAACAATGGCCTAGACTAGATAGAAGTAGAGAAAATGTTCAAAAATAGGGATGATGGAGCACAGTCATATATAGTTTTATTAAGACCTGCAGGCTGAAAGGAATCACCAAAATTTTGTGACGATTTCAGTTTTGTGAACGGGGGCAGTAGAGGGACTCAAATGACGTTACCAATTTTTTTTTACTCCTATAAATAGCTGAAGACGTCACAATCTGTGGGAGATATCGGGATTTCCCAATCAGCCTGTAGACTTTAGCAATAATAATTAATTGGTGTGGATGGAGCGACCATTACCACTTATATTATTAGCCAAAGAGTGGGGAGGGTTATCCGGAAAGCACCCCAAGCTTGTGACGTCATTAGTAAGCTATGTTAGCTATAGACGGCTGGCGTCATTTTTGAAAACGTCACAACCTTTAGGTGGTTCCCCCTCAGACGACACATACTAAATATAACTTGCAATGGAGAGACCATTGAGAGACCATCATACAAAACGTGAAAACTAACAAAAAATATACAAAAATTATAGGGTTAAAACTTTACGTAATTGATGGACGACACAAATTTAAACGACTTTTCGGCTCGATAGACCTTCAGCAAGAACAAACAAACAACACACATGAAGATATGTAAGTAGATCTCCTGTTGTTTGATTATTCCTGCTGAAAACCTATCGAGCCGAAACGTCGTTCAATTTTGTGTGGTCCATCAGTTACGTAAAGCTTTAACCATACATTTTTTTATATTTCTCCTTCACATTCAGCTTTACAGCAGCTTCGCATTCGCATGTATTTATTTGCATTTGGTTATTTGGTTATGAAAGGCCCCGGTATCACTGCAAACGAATTAAAATCCATAATTGCTCAACCACCCGTGCCAGCGGAATCGTCCGAATTAATATATCATCTCCCAAACAAAGAAAGGCAACTGTAGTCCCCACCGTAACAGTCTCAGCACACGCCAAAAGACATAAGGCGAAACCGCGAAGAAAGTGAACACAGCCAACTGTTCCCTGTCATACGATAGCATCATTCATCGTAAACAATTGGAATATCCAAACATGATTAAAACGGATGAGACACACAGCTCACGGTGTGCACAGAACACTTAACACATTAGCTCCTGCAACAAGCCGGACTTGGAATATGAGGAAACTGCAATAAGGAACACTTTTCATGCATAGCCTTCAATGGTTCCTGCCGCATATCCACCATATACCGGAAGTGCACGTCCTCTTGAAAATGATGATCGTCATATTTTTAAAAAAATATTTAGCGCTTGATGATGTTAGGCCATCGTTGTTGACTCCAATTCGGAACACATAAACACACAGTTAGTCGTCAGATTATCCCCGTCGCACATCAAACAACAGTCCGTAAGATTAGCGTCTGGCTGGTCTAGGGATATACGATGAGCCATTACGATGACGTATTATTTAATATTGGTGTGTTTATTTATTTGTATTTCTTTGCCTTTGATCCCAAAAACGTGAGAACCACTGGCCTAGAGCTTGTTTCCCATGATTTGAAGAAGGAAAAATGGCCGTCTCGTCTACTGCTAGAAGCTTAGAGATGCGCCTTGCTAGAGTTAAAGGAATGCACTAGGCTGGAGTGACAGGTGTCAGTATGACTGACCGAGGGAATTACCAGGAAACACATCAGAGATAACTCTGTATTACTTCGTTGATGGGGGTAGGGGTGTGTCGTTGGTTCTTGATAATCTTTTATTTTTACACAAATCAAAGATTGCTTTTCTTTTTCCTTGAAAATGTCCGCGCGCGCGCGCACACACACATACACACGCACACACACACACACTCTCTCTCTCTCTCTCTTTATTTATTTATTTATTTCTTTCTCTCTCTCTCTCTTTCTTTCTTTCTTTCTTCTTTCTTTCTTTCTTTCTTTTTTTCTTTCTTTCTTTTTCTTTCTTTCTTTCTTTCTTCCTTTCTTTCTTTCTTTCTTTCTCTCTTTATTTCTTTCTTTCTCTCACTCTCTCTTTCTTTCTTTTTTCTTTCATTCTTCATTTCTTTCTTTCTCCACACTTCCTCTTATACCTTGTATGTCGAGGGAGATACACAGTTCTAGTTCTTGTCCTTCTGGTAGTCTCTCTCTCTCTCTCTCTCTCTCTCTCTCTCTCTCTCTCCACACATTTTCTCTTTTGCCTTATATTGTATTTACTTGTTTTATTGCGCTTCTACATTATGTTTGTCTGATGTCATCCATGTTCCTGTGTTCTAGTTAGTTAGGCTTTTTACCATAGCTTTTTGTTCAACCTGACCCGTCCTTAACGACAGCGCAGCTAGCCAACCTGTCCGCCCTTTCATTTCCCCGTACTCCGGCATGTCCAGGGACCCTATACATCAGTATTTTGTTGTGTTTCATTTTTATAAAGCTGTCTCTAGACCTTGTAGGAGTATACGTTATACCTCACTTCCTGCGCTTGCTACCAGCTTTACCGCAGCACTTGAGTTATTTACCCGTTCGCTATATCTTGTATGTCGTGGGAGATACACAGTTCTCTAGTTCTTGCCCTTCTGACAGTCTCAACAATTGAACATCAAATGATGCTGTTGTAGCATTTGTCGAATGTTTTCAGTCCAACTTAACGTGTCTACCATGAGCTCTTCTTCAATCTCCTCTTATAATATATGTTTGTGTGATATAGAATCTCTTGGCTTTCTTTACAGATGAGCATACCATTTCATTTGTTGCCTCTGTATGTAAAAAAAAAAGTAAAGGGTCTCCGTCACGCCAAGTGGCGTATAGGGAATATGGTGTTAGTGACGATAAAGGTAGAAAAAGCAGAAGAAGAAAAAGAAACCATGGGAGCAGCCCTAACTAAAGAAGATGCACTAAATCGCAAAAAAAAAAAAAATTAAATACAATCCACGTTCAATACAATCCACGATATATCCAATCCACGATATATCCAATCCACGATCAATACAATCCACGATATATCCAATCCACGATCAATACAATCCACGATCAATACAATCCACGATCAATACAATCCACGTTCAATACAATCCACGATATATCCAATCCACGATCAATACAATCCACGATCAATACAATCCACGATATATCCAATCCACGATCAGTACAATCCACGTTCAATATAATCCACGACATATCCAATCCACGATCAATACAATCCACGATCGATACAATCCACGATATATCCAATCCACGATCAATACAATCCACGTTCAATACAATCCACGTTCAATACAATCCACGATCAGTACAATCCACGATATATCCAATCCACGATCGATACAATCCACGATATATACAATCCACGATATATACAATCTACGATATATACAATCCACGATATATACAATCCACGATATATACAATCCACGATCAATACAATCCACGATCAATACAATCCACGATCGATACAATCCACGATATATACAATCCACGATATATACAATCCACGATCGATACAATCCACGATATATACAATCCACGATATATACAATCTACGATATATACAATCCACGATATATACAATCCACGATCGATACAATCCACGATCGATACAATCCACAAACAATACAATCCACGATATATTTCTATATCTCGGAGAAGTGAATAATCTTTCCTAGCTTCAAATTAGAAACAATTGTCATATAGGGATTGACAATTATATAAACAGAAATATATATTTTCAGGAAATGTTTACTTCGTAAGTAAAAGTAAATACGCCAAGTGGCGTATAGGGGAATATGGTGTTAGTGACCATAAATTTTACAGACCTACTGCACAGGATTTTTGAAGGTAATGTGGTCGGTATTACGCCCGTGCCGCTTTACTTTTTCAGAAAAAAAATCCGGTACCCATTTAAGGCCGGGTGAACCCGGAACCCGTCGGTTGGGATCGAACCCTACCTCTTGTCCTTTGTAGTCTAGTTCACTAACCACTGAGCTATCGCGCCTATCTTACTTTGCCAGAGCTGAAATATAATGTTTCCAACAATGGGAAACATGTGTGGACACACTAGGGTGATTTCGAAACAGCTTAAAAAATAAGAGAAAAGAAAAGAACTGAGGAAAAAAAAAGCTTGGGATAATTCCCACCATAGAATATATAAAGAAATAACAAATACAATTATTTGGCCACATGATAAGACAGAAAGACCAAAACACAACACACCGAGCTTTAACTAAACGTTGCGAGAATATTAGAATACTGATTGATGGAATATTAGACACACTATTGAAACATAACTACAGGAGAAGCCAACATAAGTGCAAAAAAAAACCTCAAATTATATTCCCCCCCCCCCTTACCTATACGCTGAAAGGAGCCGCGATAGCTCAGTGTCACTGGACTGTAGTCACTGGACTACAAAGGACAAGAGGTAGGGTTCAATCCCAACCGACGGTTTCCGGTTCACCCAGCCTTTAATGGGTACTGGATTTTTTTCTGGGGAAGTAAAGCAGCACGGGCGTAATACTGACCACATTACCCCAAAAATCATGTGCTGAAGGTCTGTAAAATATATGGTCACTAACACCATATTCGCTATACGCCACTTGGCGTGACGGGGGTACTTTACTTTACTTTACTTTACTTTTACTTTTACTTTACTTTACTTTACTTTACTTTACTTTACTTTACTTTACTTTTACTTTACTGTTACTTTACTTTACTTTACATTACTTTACTTTACTTTATACGCTGAAAGACAAACAATGATGGAAAGAAAATGGAGTAGTTAATAAACAATGTAACACACAGTTTTGTCCGCATGTTGACAAGAAAAACAACAACATCCGTTTGATCTTATAGAGAAATAATTCTACATGGATGCTAATTACAATGTTCAGCAGTAAATTGGGACAAAAAAAAGGGAAACACCCACAGAATTAGGGATCAGTTACAAGAGTAATTAGTATAATCACAAGCATGCACATACATATGTTAACTTAAAAACTCTGGCACATGGTATTTACTCGCGCATACAAGTATGTGCGCACGTCTATTACCACAATAGTTTTCCTCTCACATACGATTATAATGTGTGTATAGTTGGCGTAAAAGAGGTTAGATGCAGAATGGCTCAGGCAAAAGTAGCTTTCCAAAAATGAGGAAGATACTGTGCAATCCATTTTTGACAATAGAAACAAGAAAACGATTTCTTAAATATAATTTAGAGCCAGTCTTAACATATGGATGTGAATAATGGACAATAGGACAATAAGCAAGAAAATCACTGGAGTCTGTAGAAATGTGGTTTTACAGAAGAATTTTGAGAATACCATAGACATCTAAGAAGAGTAATGAAAACGTTCTGAAAAAGGTCAAAGCAAAAAGAGAGCAAATTTACAATATTAGGAAGAAACAATCATCATTTTTTGGCCATGTAATGAGAAGAGAACAGCTGGAATATATTGTTAAAGCTGGAAAAATTGAGGGACGACGAGATAGAGTGAAACAAAGAGAAAAGATACCAGACAGCTTAAGAGAATGGCTTGACAGAAGGTCAAACAACAGAAATGATAAATAACTGTCGAGATCGAAAATTGTGGAGAGACATGATCACCTACGCCAGCAGGGCCCGGTACTTGATGATGATGATGATGATGATAGTTGGCGCCGAGAGCTTTACATCTCCATCGAAGTCTAGAAATTTTGCGTGAATATAACTTGTTTCTATTTTGTTTTTTTTTACAACAGCCTGTTTGTCTCCAGTCATACACGCAGATGTTTCTCAATTAAATGAATGATCCTCTTATTTTTCCCCTTCATTTAACTGTGAACCATATAGAGGTCCAAGGAAATTAGGTTAAATACAACAATTAAACTTGTAAACTCCAATGTTCAGTCAGTATTATTATATGGCTGTGTTACATGGAGAACAACAAAAATGACAATCATGAAGATACAAACCTTCAATAAGGCATGCTTCATCATCATCATGTGCTATACCGTTTGACGTAGGCGATCATGTCCTTCCACAATATTCTATCTATAGTGCATCGTATCAGTTCTGTTGTTGACTGTTTTCCATGCCATGACACCAAGCTATCCAGTATTTTCTCTCTTGGTTGTCCGCGATCTCTCTTTCCTTTTATTTTGCCAGTTGTAACCAAGTATTCCAAATTTCCTCTTCTCATGACGTGCCCGAAAAATGTTGCTTGTTTCTTTCTGATATTTTTAGGAGTTCCCTTTTTGTTTTGGCCTCTTTGAGAATTTTCTCATTGTTCCTTTTAGCTGTCCATAGAACTTTCAACATTCTTCTGAGACATCCCATCTCTGTGGCCTCTAATCGTCTTTTCATTTGTTTGTCTACTGTCCATGATTCGCTTCCATAGGTCAGAATTGGATCTATATAGCACCGATGAACTCTCTTCCTCACTTCTATTAACATAGATTTGTTGCAAAAGATATTTTTCATTTTCTGAAATGGTATTTTAGCCTGAGCTATCCTGCTGTTTATTTTTGTTGTGTATCTTCCATCTAATGTTATTGTTGTGCCCAAATATTTGAAACGTTGCACTTGTTTCAGATTTGTCCTGTTTATTTTATGCCCCATGATGGTGATGATTGTTTCTTTTTGATATGATAATTACTTCTGTTTTCTTACTATTCAGACTGAGACCTTTCTTGTTACTTTCTTTTACTATTATGTCTATCATTTTTTTTTTAGTTCATTCGCTGTGCTGCGATTGCTAGAGTGTAAAGGACATGCGGCCTGATAATGTTGAGACGGATCCGACTATCCGTCTGTCATCGATCATAACAAACCACCTATCAATCAATACATTGCCTACCTCATCAATCGTTCCACCTCTTCATCCGTTCTTTCCACCTCTTCAACCGTTCTTTCCACATCTTCATCCGTTCTTTCCACCTCTTCATCCTTTCTTTCCACATCTTCATACGTTCTTTCCACCTCTTCATCCTTTCTTTCCACATCTTCATCCGTTCTTTCCACCTCTTAAACCGTTCTTTCCACCTCTTCATCCGTTCTTTCCACCTCTTCAACCGTTCTTTCCACCTCTTCAACCGTTCTTTCCACCTCTTCATCCGTTCTTTCCACCTCTTCATCCGTTCTTGCCACCTCTTCATCCGTTCTTTCCACCTCTTCATCCGTTCTTTCCACCTCTTCATCCGTTCTTTCCACCTCTTCATCCCTTCTTTCCACCTCTTCATCCCGACTTTCCACCTCTTCATCCGTTCTTTCCACCTCTTCATCCGTTCTTTCCACCTCTTCATCCCTTCTTTCCACCTCTTCATCCCTTCTTTCCACCTCTTCATCCCGACTTTCCACCTCTTCATCCGTTCTTTCCACCACTTATTTGATCTTCATGTTTAAAGCCTAAACACATTTATCACTCCTCCCTCCCCCACAACCCTCACTCGCTCTCTCTATTCCCTCTCCGTCATTCCATCCCTGTTTTTACTTTTCCCTCCAATTAACTATTTAGCGATGGAATATTAATTAATTTTAAAAAAAAAAGAGATTTAACTGATCATGGGGAAAAGAAAAACAGGAAATCTCAATACTTCAAGTTAATATAACTCACCTCCGCCTCCTTCACTTCTCTTTTCAATTCACGATCAATCTTCTCGCCTCCCACACTAAAGAGCACACGAGGACTCTGCGAGGTCTTTTATCAACAACGAAACGTGAGTGCAATATCAAACGTACTGGACCTATTCAGAAGGATGAGGTGATTTATAAAAAAGAGCCCACTCCTGTGGTTTTCCTGTTATTTTAGTAACTGATATGAGACTTTATCACTTTGGTGATCTTTACGTGAAGTGAATGACAAACTTTGTAAAATGGACCTTTCATGTGTCTCTGTCTGAAAATAATGGTTCTCGTTCATGAGATGTGAGTATTTGAATTCTCATTGAAGTGATGTTTGTTATGTCCTATTTGTTTATGTCTTGCTTCTGTTAGTTTATAGTTGTCGGTTATGTGGCCTATTGCGAAGTTTTGTGTTCCAGTTTGGTTCTGTTTTAGGTTTGTGTTATCGTTATGTCCCGTGTCTGTTATGTCCTGTCGTTTAGTGAGGTTGTCTTTTGGTTATGTTGTATATTTTTGGTTAAATTTGAATTAATGTCAGCGTCATATGCCATACCGGTTAGCGTAGGCGATCATGTCCTTCCACAAACTTCTATCTACAGTGCATCGTATCAGTTCTGTTATTGACTGTTGTCCATGCCATGACACCAAGCTTGCCAGTATTACTTTCTTTGTCGTCCGCAATATCTCTTTCCTTTTATTTTGCCAGTTGTAACCAAGTATTCCATTTTCCCTCTTCTCATGATGTGCCCGAAATATGTTTGTTTCTTTCTGATGTTTCTAAGGAGCTCCCTAATTGTTTTGGTCTGTTTTAGAATTTCTTCATTGGTCTTTTTAGCTGTCCAGGGAACTTTCAACATTCTTCTGAGAAATCCCATCTTTGTGGCCTCTATTCGTTTTTTTTTCATTTGTTTGTTTAAGGTCCATGATTCGCTTCCATAGGTCAGAATTGGATCTATATAGCACCGATCAACTCTCTTTCTCACTTCTATTGACATAGACTTGTTGCATAAGATGCTTTTCATTTTCTGAATGCTTTTTTTCGCGAACTATTCTGCATTTTATTTATGTGGTGCGTCCAGGATTTAATGTAGTTTTCTTTTGGCTAGATTGCGTGGCGGTCATCCATCCATCAAATGAACTGAGTCGGTAACCCACAGCTGACTGCATGCGTCCTGATCGGTGAACAACATCTGATCAAGACACTGCTCCACCAGCCTGCTGTAAGAAAATCTAATTTAAAGACAACCCAAAAAAGTCCAGATCTTTTCCTGTAAACGAACTATCCATTCTTTCCAAGCGTGTGTGGATCGGAGAAGGAAAGTGTAACCTGGTACTCAAAAGGGTCGTGCTGAAATCGGATGGTAAGCCTTAAAGGTGCAAATAATACAGTCTAGCTGCAAAAGGCTTTACGCATCTGCGGTCAGTGGTAACGTCCTTTTAAGGGCGGATGATGAAGAGAACTAATCAGTCCTTTTGTAGTCATCGAGTGAACGTGAGCGAGTAAGAGAAAGAGAGAGAGAGAGAGAGAGAGAGAGAGAGAGAGAAAGTCGTGTTATTTTTTTAAGTTGTCTATCGCACGAACTGTGTATTTATTTATGGACTATATTATTGAAGAAGATTTCTTAGGGGCTGTCTTTCTGTTAGGCTTTTTCCATTAGATTTTCTTTTACTTTGGTTATCTTTAACTTAATTCTCTTTTTTTTTATTTGGTTGTTTTTTTGTTTGTTACTCCTCTCACTTTTTAATTGTCCATTCAGTTTGTTAAGATCTCTCAGTTTGTAATTTCCCCCCACTTAGCTACTGTCTTCTCATTTTGTTATTGCCCCTCAGTTTGTTACTGTCCTTTCACTTTGTTACTACTCCTCGTTTTGTTATTGCCCTTTCAGTTTGTTACTGTCCTCTCACTTTGTTACTGCCCCCTCAGTTTGTTACTGTCCCTCAATTTGTTACTTTCCTCTCACTTTGTTACTGTCTCTCTGTTTCTTGCTGTCCCTCAGTTTGTTACTCCCCTCACTTTGTTAATGTCCCTCTGTCTGTTTGTTACTGTCTCTCAGTTTGTTAATCCCCTCACTTTGTTAATGTCCCTCTGTCTGTTTGTTACTGTCTCTCAGTTTGTTAATCCCCTCACTTTGTTACTCCCCCTCAGTTTGTTATTCCCCCATAGTTTGTTACTCCCATCACATTGTTACCGTTCCTCACTTATCACTTCCCTCACTTTCTTATTGTTCCTCACTTGTTACTGTTCCTCACTTGTTACACTCCCTCAATTTTACTACTACACCTATGCTTCTACTATTACCCAGCGATGTATTAATCCTTCAACATACACATATGCCGAACCTCACTTCCGAAACGTATGAAGAACTGCTTCACATACAATAAGCTCAGAGCGTTGCCATCAAATTAATTAACTATCCAATGAACTGATTAATTAAGAATATGCGTGACATCTGTTGTGTTTGGATATCGATCTCCATCTTTATCCGATGCTTTCTCAGCTATTATACTGCGTTGTGCACATCGATTAGAAGTAATAGCATCTCTTCGCCCCTCCCCCTTTTCTCTATTTTTATGTATTTATGTATATAGTAAAGGACAACAGGTCGGAAACGGTCAAATAAATGCACTGCCGCTGCGGTAAATCTGGTAGTAAGGAGCCAGTAGTGAGGTGTAACGCAGACTCGTGTTATTCTTATATTATTGGCTATTGATTATGGAAGGCCTCGGTATCACTGCAAACGAATCAAAATCCATAATTATCAACCACCCGTGCCAGTGGAATCATCCGAATTACTAACTCATCTCCCAAACAAAGAAAGGTAACTGTAGTCTCCATCGTAGCAGTCTCAGCACACGCCAAAAGACATAAGGCGAAACCGCGCAGAAAGTGAACACAGCCAACTGTTCTCTGTCATACGATATCATCCTTCATCGTAAACAATTGGGACATCGAAACATGATCAAAACGGATGAAACACACAGCTCACAGTGTGCACAGAGCACTTAACTCAGTAGCTCCTGCAACAAGCCGGACTTGGAATATGAGGAAACTGCAAGAAGGAACACCCTTCAGACATAGCCTTCAATGGTTCCTGCCGCCTATCCACCATATACCATGGAAGTTCACGTCCTCCCGAAAATGCTGATCGTTATATTGAGAAAAAAAAATTGTATAGCGCTTGATGATAGAGCAGACTCGTGTGAGGTATGGTAACAGCTTTAAGAAGGAACACAGTAGAGTACTTACGTTTCGGCCTACATGAGGCCTTGTTCACAAAACGAGCACAACGAAAACACACAATGATAGATGACTATTCCTGCATGATTTAGACAAGTAAGTTAGGGAGAAGTGGACGGAGGAATAAGAGATAAGAAGATGAAATGAGAGAGAGATATCATCATCAAGTACCGGGCATGCTGGCGTAGGTGATCATGTCTCTGCACAGTTTTCGATCTCGACAGTTATTTATCATTTCTGTTGTTGACCTGCCAAGCCATTCTTTTAAGCTGTCTGGTATTTTTTCTCTTTGCTTTCCTCTATCTATTCGTCTTTCAGTTTTCCCAGTTGTTACAATATATTTCAGTTGTTCTCTCCTCATTACATGGTCAAAAGATGATGATTGTTTCTTCCTAATATTGGAAATTAGCTCTCTTTTTGCTTTGACCTCATTCAGAACGTTTTCATTACTTTTCTTAGCTGTCCATGGTATTCTCGACATTCTTCTGTAAAACCATATTTCTACAAATTCTTGTGATTTTCTTGTCTGTTGTCCTATTGACATGATTCACATCCATATGTTAAGACTGACTCTACATAACATTTAAGAACTCTTTTTCTTGTTTCGATTGTCAAAAATTGATTGCATGGTATCTTCGTCATTTTTTGGAAAGCTACTTTTGCCTGAGCCATTCTGCATCTCATCTGTTTTGTACATCTTCCGTCTGAGGTTAACAAAGTTCCCAAAAATTTAAATTCATTTACCTGCTTTAATATTGTCCCACTTGTCTTTATTTTGCACTGAGGTTATGTCTTTTTCTTAGTTGTTACCATTACTTCTGTCTTTTTGCTATAAGGCTGAGTCCTTTATTTTTTATTTCTTTCACTATAATGTCTAACATTGAGAGAGATATATGTGCTACATGTTGCAAGATAGGTGAGATATTGAAATATGGAAGTATAAGTGTAACTAGAGAAATAATAATATATAAAAATGAGACAGCTTAAAGGCAGGACTCGTCCGGCAGTCAAATGTCGGAGAAAGGGCCTAGTAGTTCCGTGGTTATTATCAGTCACGTGGTTAGACTCTTGATGAGAGAGGCAAGAGCAGCAGGATTCGGCTCCCTCAATGAGATAGAGCAGCTTGCACAGAACAGAGACAGATGGCGAGATTTGATAAAATATCTTTAAAAGAAAACTGCTAGAACAACATTTCAGATAGGAGAAGGAGTATCTTGGTCTACGCCCTATGGGCCGGCAACGGCTCGAAAGGTTAATAGATAGGTTAGACTAGAGGTCACTCGGGTTGTGACAAGTCATGGGTGTAAAAACAGACTAAGCCAACATAGCTGAGATCCCCTAGCGATGAGTGGGGCGAAGTGAGAGACAGGAACTGTTAGACGACACGGAAAGTGTGAAAGCCGACAAGAGGTCGGGTTCGATCCTGAGCGATGGCTTCCTGGTTCACCCAGCCTTAAATGGGTCCACGGTGTGGGTAGGTTTCAGCTGACCATTTTTCCCGGGTAGTGGCCATATTTATTATCTAGTCTTTTTTATTTTAACTGCCAAGGGTTCTTTAACGTGCGCAAGTGTACACGGGTTCTGCACTTTATTGCCGTTTTCGGAGATGGCTAGACATAAGATTTCACTGACCCAGAGATCAGGGGAGAGAAGCGTCATAAAGAAAACACAAATTAATTTTTCCTATTTTTTTAAAAGAAAAATGTCACTACCACTTTTGGTGGGCGTTGAACCCTGCCCCTTCCTGTCCAGAGATCGACGTCAAACCTCTAGACCTCACAGTCTGTGTGTGTATGTATTACCGTACACATATGCCCTACACTTTAAAATACTTTATGGGTAAACTGACCAGAGAAACTGGGAAGAGGATGTTTGTTACAGTGAACGGCAGAGTGGATAGGCTAACAACTACAACTACCTGGGACATACTATAACCAGTGATGGAAAATGTAAAATTGACATAAACAAAAGAATAGGAATGGCAAAAAGTAATTTTAATGCCATTTAAAATATACTAACATCAAAACAAATAACACAAAGGCTAAAACTAAGAATAGCAAAATGTTACATCTTATCAATATTCCTGTATGGTGTAGAAACATGGACATTAGGCCAGAAAACAGAACATAAAATTGAAGACTTTGAAATGTGGATATATAGACGAATAGGTAGAATTGGATGGAAAGAAAAGAAAACAAACGATTAAGTCTGGAAACAACTAAAAATTAAAAGATAACTATCAAACACAATTCAAAGACAAATGAGATTTTTGCGGCATGTTAAAAGACACAGCAGCCTACTAAAAGTAATCATCTAAGAGAAAATACAAAGTAAAAGAGGCAGAGGCAGACCAACACTGACATGGACGAGTAACATCAAAAGATGGACAAGTCAACATATGACAATCTGCACCATCAAAGCAAGCGACAGAGTGGAATGGCGTTCCATGGTAGCCAACCTTCGATGCGGAGACGGCACTCAATGATGACGATGATGATGATGAGACGAACGACAACAAACAGCCTGAAAGATCAGATCAGAAATAAGAAACAATCTTGGAAATAATCCTGCTATTGAGTACATCAAGAAAGATCAAATACAATGGTTTGGTCACTTAACGAGCCTTCAATAACCGTTACGAGGACACTAGACCCAAGGGCAGAACAAGAAAAAAGATGGATTGGCGCTATAATCACTAGGAAACATAACAGCAGGAGAAGCCAACAGAAGAGGAAAAAGACCACAAATTATATATCCCCTTCTCGCTGAAAGAATGGAGCCGCGATAGCTCAGTGGTTAGTGAACTGGACTACAAAGGACAAGGGGTAGAGTTCGATCCCAACCGACGGCTCCAAGTTCACCCATCCTTTATTGGGTACCGGATTTTTTTCTGTGAAAGTGAAGCGGCACGGGCGTAATACCGACCACATTACCCCAAAAAGCATGTGTCGAAGGTCTGTAGAATTTATGGTCACTAACACCATATTCCCTATACGCTACTTGGCGTGACGGGGGTTCTTTACTTTTTTTTTTTTTTGATGCTGAAAGGCAAATGAAGAAGCAAATAAAAAGCGAATCCTAGTTGAAATCGGCTGAGCACCTGAAGGTTTATCCGAAGTGCTGAATGCTAAATGCAATAACAATAAACACAAGTATAATTGGGAAAGCAACGAAGTGAGATTGTTCTGTTATTTGTTCATAAGAGCTATCCCAGAAAACATTTAATTCCTGGTAGCTAAGATTGTCGGGCCAATTAAATCAAATGTCAGGAAAGACAAACCCGGAAAGGTCAGAGCGCGCTGGTCTGTAAAAACTCATGAGAGGGTTTAATCATACAGCCTCCACTGGGATGTGCGGAGATGTCAGTGCTCCAGACATTGAGCTCGTTGAGTCGGTCAAAGGTTATAAGTTTCGTACACTCTAAAGTTGCAAGCTGTCATTGCTTGGACACATATCATTCATCATCGTCGCTGTCGTCATCATGATCATTGTCATTATAGCGTCATCATCTGTATCACCGTCGTTATCGTAGCGTCGTCATTATCACGTCGCTATCATCATTATCATCGTCACTATTGTTACCAGGGGGCCAAGAACAACAATTAAAATTATTATCATCCTCATCATGTGCCATACCGGTTGGCGTAGGCGATCATGTCCTTCCACAATCTTATATCTACAGTGCATCGTATCAGTTCTGTTGTTGACTGTTTTCCATGCCATGACACCAAGCTATCCAGTATTTTCTCTCTTTGTCGTCCGCGATCTCTCTTTCCTTTTATTTTGCCAGTTGTAACCAAGTATTCCAACTTTCCTCTTCTCATGATGTGCTCGAAAAATGTTGATTGTTTCTTTCTGATGTTTTTTAGGACATTATACATATATAAAATGTATATTCTGTTATAGGAATGTCATCATCAATTGCAGTCTCCGCATCGAAGGTTGGTTACCATGGAGCGCCATTCTGTTCTGTCTCTTGCTTTGAATGTGCAGGTTGTCCTTGACTTGTCCAAGTAGGCTGCCGTGTCTTTTAATATGCCGCAAAAATATCATTTGTCTTGTTTGAATTTTGTTTGGTAGTTCTCTTTTCATTTTAGTTGTTTTCAGACTTAATCGTTTGTTTTCTTTTCTTTCCATCCACCTTTTACAATTTTTCTATAAATCCACAGCTCAAAGGATACAATGTTTTGTTCTATTTTCGGGTCTAATTTCCAAACTTATCATATTTTTTACGCAGTAATGAGAACAGGAACAGCTGGAATATATTGTGTCGACTGGGAAAATTGAGGGACAGAGAGATAGAGGGAATCAAAGAGAAAATATGCCAGCCAGCTTAAGAGAATAGCTTGGCTGAAGGTCAAAAATAGTAATGATAAATAACTGTCGAATTCGAAGTTGTTGAGAGACAGATCACCTACGCCAGCAGGCATGGCACTTGATGATGATGATGATGATGATTCAGTAACACAGTTGCCTGATAGTTGACTTCATTTCTTCTCTCGCTCTCCTAAGGTTGGTTCGTTCTTCTCTGGATGTATTTTGTCGTGACTTTTCATCGTCAGTGAATTGAAATAATATAAATGGAGCTGTAAAAAAGTTGGAGATACGACATTACAGCGATGACAGGAATATATGTTTTATGTTCTCTTTTCTATTTTATAAAAGAGAAAAACAGTACATACAACACTACTATAAATAGCACAGCGTTGAGTTGTTTCTCTATGTTCAGCTGTTGTCAGACTTCCTGTTTCACTACTTGATTAACTCTTTACACTATCCTCTCACACGGACAGCTTTGTCATCATCATCATGTGCCATACCGGTTGACGTAGGCGGTCATGTCCTTCCATTATCATTATCATCATTGAGTGCCGTCTCCGCATCGAAGGTTGGCTACCTTGGAGCGCCATTCCGCTCTGTCTCTTTCTTTGATGGTGCAGGTTGTCATAAGCTGACCTTTCCATCTTTTAATGTTACTCGCCCATGTTAGTCTTGCTCTGCCTCTGTCTTTTTACCCTGTATTTTCCCTTCCAAGATTACTTTTAGTAGACTGGTGTGCTTATATAAATCGCTATCCAAAAGTACATCGTACCACTTCTGTTGTAGACTGTTATCCATGCCAAGACACCAAACTATCCAGTAACTGCTCTCTTTGTCTCCCGCGATCTCTCTTTCCCGGTATTTGGCCCAGTTGTAACCAAGTATTCCAACTTTATTCTTTTCATGATATGCAAAAAAAAAAATGCTGATTGTTTCTTTCTGACGTTTTTTAAGAGCTCCCTTTTTGTGTTGGCCTCTTTGAGAATTTTCTCGTTGCTCTTTTTAGTCGTCCTGGGAACTCACAACATTCTTCTGAGAAACCCCATCTATCTGGCTTTTAATCGTCTTGCCATTTGTTTATCTACTGTCCATGATTCGCTTCCATAGACTAGATTTGGATCTACATAGAACTGATGGACTCTCTTTCTTACTTCTATTGACATTGACTTGTTGCATAAGACGTTTTTTTTTTTCATTTCCTGAACTGCTATTTTGGCTTGAGCTATTCTACTTTCTGCCGCGATAGCTCAGTGGTTAGTGAACTGGACTACAAAGGACAAGGGATGAATTTCGATCCAACCGACGGCTTCCTGGTTCATTCAACCTTAAATGGGTACCGGATATTGTTTCTGGGACAGTAAAGCACACGGGCGCAATACCGACCACATTACCCCAAAAGTCATGTGCTGAAGGTCTGTAAAATTTATGGTCATTAACACCATATTCCTTATACGCCACTTGGCGTGACGGGGGCACTTTACTTATTTTTTTTTCTATTCTACTTTCTCTCTCTATAGCAGTTTTCTACATTTATTAAACATCCAGACATGTTGCTTGCTGTTGTCGCGTTGAGTCGCTCAGATCTCTAAATAAACTCCTTGTTTTAATCAATCAGTGACATTTTCGTTTTACTTGCTTGCGTTCGCCCGATGACTTAAATAATACACCTTCTCATCATCCGCCCTTAAGAGGGCGTTAAGTGAGCGTATTTGCGTTGTGTTGGGTTTACAGTAAAACTGTGATATTTACGCCTTTCGGCCCAACACATCCGACTTCAGCATGTTATTTTTGAGTACCGGGTTGTTTTCTCCCTTCGATCCCTACTTGCTTGGCTAGACTAGACAGGTTAGTCTGTTATTGGAAGCACCACGGAGAGGATGGTTCTGGTTCACCGATCCTGTCGCAAGCCATCATGCTGTGGGTCGATGACACCTACCAGCTCTGATGCTGGGATACGATTTTGCCTCCAGTTCACATTTTAGTTATAATCTTGGAAATCTTTCAGCAGTTTTAAGTGTAGATGTCCCGAGTTTAGTACATTCCCATCAATCATGAAATTGATATTTTACGACAGAGGTTAAAATTTGCCATCGCACACAGAACGGCAAATTGTTAATTTGAGGTAAACATTTCAGAGTTTAAATGACATTCAAGCTCTGTAATGTTTGCAATAAAAAGATCAAATATCGCAGAGTTCTTTACGTATTTTGATCCTCCTTTAACAATTCAAACAGCAGCTCACGTATTCTGATATATTTTTTTACATATCACAGAGTTGCCTACGTATTCTGATCCTCATTTAACAGATCACAGAGTTGCCTACATATTCTGATCCTGCTGTAACAGATCACAGAGCTGGCTACATATTCTGATCCTCCTTTAACAGATCACAGAGTTGCCTACATATTCTGATCCTCCTTTAATAGATCACAGAGTTGCCTACATATTCTGATCCTCCTTTAATAGATCACAGAGTTGCCTACATATTCTGATCCTCCTTTAATAGATCACAGAGTTGCCTACATATTCTGATCCTCCTTTAACAGATCACAGAGTTGCCTACATATTCTGATCCTCCTTTAATAGATCACAGAGTTGCATACATATTCTGATCCGCCTTTAATAGATCACAGAGTTGCCTACATATTCTGATCCTCCTTTAACAGTTCACAGAGCTGTCTACATATTCTGATCCTCCTTTAACAGATCACAGAGCTGCCTACATATTCTGATCCTGCTGTAACAGATCACAGAGCTGCCTACATATTCTGATCCTCCTTTAACAGATCACAGAGCTGCCTACATATTCTGATCCTGCTGTAACAGATCACAGAGTTGTCTACATATTCTGATCCACCTTTAATAGATCACAGAGTTGCCTACATATTCTGATCATGCTGTAACAGATCACAGAGCTGCCTACATATTCTGATCTACCTTTAACAGATCACAGAGTTGTCTACATATTCTGATCCTCCTTTAACAGATCACAGAGTTGTCTACATATTCTGATCCTCCTTTAACAGATCACAGAGTTGTCTACATATTCTGATCATGCTGTAACAGATCACAGAGTTGCCTACATATTCTGATCCTGCTGTTACAGATCACAGAGTTGTCTACATATTCTGATCCTCCTTTAACAGATCACAGAGCTGTCTACATATTCTGATCCTCCTTTAACAGATCACAGAGTTGCCTACATATTCTGATCCTGCTGTTACAGATCACAGAGTTGTCTACATATTCTGATCCTCCTTTAACAGATCACAGAGCTGTCTACATATTCTGATCCTCCTTTAACAGATCACAGAGTTGCCTACATATTCTGATCCTGCTGTAACAGATCACAGAGCTGCCTACATATTCTGATCCACCTTTAACAGATCACAGAGCTGCCTACATATTCTGATCCACCTTTAACAGATCACAGAGCTGCCTACATATTCTGATCCTCCTTTAACAGATCACAGAGTTGCCTGCATATTCTGATCCTCCTTTAACAGATCACAGAGTTGTCTACATATTATGATCCTCCTTTAACAGATCACAGAGCTGCCTACATATTCTGATCCTCCTTTAACAGATCACAGATCTGCCTACATATTCTGATCCTCCTTTAACAGATCACAGAGTTGCCTACATATTCTGATCCTCCTGTAACAGATGGAAGTGTCAACATATTTGGGCCCATCTTTAACACCTTACATAAGTGCCTACTTATTTCGTTCTTACTTTGCAGCCATCCACACTAGTATCGACTGTGATGACGACACCGATTGATCGAAGAGACATCAACGAACTGATCTTATATGAGGATCAAATAAAAGAAATGCATACAAGTGCGAAGCTGCGGTGAATTAAATAGCGAGGAGAAATGAAAAAATATATATATATATATATATATATATATATATATATATATATATATATATATATATATATATATATATATATATATATATATATAGAGAGAGAGAGAGAGAGAAGCGGTATGGCTAAATCTCCACATAACAAGTGTACAACACAAATGAGAACGACGTTTTGGCACAATGGCCTTCAACAGGAATAAACATACGCCATGCGTAAAATATGTATTTCAAATTCTTTTAAAATAGAAAGTTTTTTTTAAAATCAAACTAGAAGGAGATCATAAAGGCGGTCAGTGAGCTGTTATAGGAGCTGTGGTAGAGCAATAGTCTATAAAGTGGTCTTCTGAAGACTAGAGAACAAGGTTAAACATGTTCAACAGCTTCTAGGTTCCCCCAGCCGTACAAATTGATACCATGTTTTCTTTTACAAGAGAAAGTGGCTATTGGAACAATTACAAGCATATTAGCCTCGAAGGGTGAAGACATGAAAAGTATCTTCAGCGGAAGAGAACGCAATATTTCCAGGACAAGAACATTCAGTAGACGAACTCTTCGATGGTTGCTGAAACTTTCAGCGGAGCGGATGTGGGAATACATTTTTTTTAATTATCTAAAAATTCATATATCATATATTAAATGTTCATCTTCTACCGTTCAGCTCCCTGTGGACAACAGGTCTTCAACAAACACTTTCCAAGTCGTTCTGTTTCTTGCCATTCTTTTAAGATCATCCATGTCATTCCCATCATCTTCATCTCTGCTTCTATCTGTCTTCTCCAAGAATTCCTTGGTCTTCCTCTTTGTATTTTCCCCTGGGGATTCCAAAAAAAGGGCCTGTTGTGTAATACTCTCATTTGGCTTCCGCAGTGTGTGTCTTATATTAAGTGTTCGATAAATATAAACATATAGATTGGTGGATTCAAAACCATGAACAATTTTGTCTCTGAAATCTCTACGGCTGGTTGGATAAAAACCTTCCGCACTGGAAAAGTTAAGATCAGACAAATGTGGGCACAAGCTTAATTCCCACCTGTTTGCCATTATTACTTTAGTTGATTTGCTTCTGTATGTCTTTTCATGAAGATAAACTGCACATGCTTCTTCTAATGTACGTTTATGCCGATGAGAAGAAACTGTATCTTAACATATGTTTAAAATGTGGTTACAGATAGAATCATTCTTTATGTCTTATGTTTACAACGCTCAAGAAGAACATTCACAAATAATTAAGAACATAAAAAAAAACAGAACAATGACAGCCCGAAACATTATCGAACCCTTACTTCTTGACACCGCGCCTTGCCACGAGAAACAAATGCTAAAGCACACGGCTAAATAAGCAACCTAAATAAGCTGCTAACATTGTCGATGTCTTTCACGCAGGTGTACTTTTGACTATATCGTAGGGTAACGATCAGAACTCGGGAAAAAAGTGTGTATCTGTATTATCTTATTAAGACAAGTATCTCCCGGATAGTGTAGGGCTGAATATTTGCATTGCAGACAAACAGTTATAGGACGAAACAACACGCACAGTAGTTTCCAGTGGTTTAGACTGGTGACAAATAATAGTAGATGACTATTATTATGGAGGGGAACTTTAGAGTTGATATCTTCATAATTATATTCATTTATTATTATTTTCTCTCATTTCTTTTTTATTTACGCATGTTGTTAACAGGAAGCTTAAGTGTGGTCTTGGTCAGTGATGAGTCACTGACCGCAGTGACCGCAGTTCGCCTAACTCATCATCCCCATTCCAACAATCAATAAAATCAAAGCCATTTAGACCCTTTTCGGAGCACAGGCCACAGACAGACACTCTTCATCCATCCCTTATGCTTGGACATTTTCTCTGCTTGCACTTCCAGTCTAGGGCCAATGTCCATTAAAGGTTTCTATGACTTCTTTTCTCCGTATATTTCAGGGCTTTCTCTGCACTTTCGTTCCATGTGAGTTGCAAGACAGGCCTGTCTTTCTTTGCTTTCATTATGTTTTCTTTGTGTCAAATTCGTCTTCATTTTCTATCTTATTCTGTTGCTCGATTGGCTCTTGTTTTTATTCTTTCCTAGATACTTTCATTTCCGATCTTGTCCCCAATCTATACATAGAAAATAGATTTGCTAAATTGCAATGATTATACATAGATCATAGATTTGCTAAATTGCAATGATTATACATAGATCATAGATTTGCTAAATTGCAATGATTATAGTGAACTGGACTACTACGGACAAGGGGTAGGGTTCGATCCCAACCGACGGCTCCGGGTTCACCCAGCCTTAAATGGGTACCGGATTTTTTCTGGGAAAGTAAAGCAGCACGGGCGTAATACCGACCACATTACCCCAAAAATCATGTGCTGAAGGTCTGTAAAATATAGGGTCACTAACACCATATTTCCCTATACGCCACTTGGCGTGACGGGGGGTACTTTACTTCTTTTATACATAGATCATAGATTTACTAAATTGTAATAATTTTACATATATCATAGATTAGCTAAATAGCGATGATTATACATAGATAATTAAGATGCATAGCTATTCCTGTCACAAAGTGGTCGTATGTCTGAGAAAAGTACTTGGAGTGCTCTGAAAAAGACATAATCAGAAATGATAGTATAAGAGAAATATAGTCATTGAACAAACCCTAAGCTACATACAGAAACAACATATAAACTGGTATGGCATTTAAAAAACAAAGCCGTGCGATTCCATACCATACAAATCACATATTAAAAGAAGAGAAGGGGAATAGCAAAGGGGGTCAAGGGAAGGAAATGCACATAAACGCATACAATTGTGAAGCTGCAGTGAAAATAATTGTGAGGAGAAATGTAAAAAATATAGTATAAAAAAATAGATATTTCTAAAATAGATATAAAAATTGATATTTAAAAAAATAGACATTATAAATATATATATATATAAATAGATATTGTAAAAAAAAAGATTTAAAAAATAGATATAAAACAGATTTTGTAAAAAATAGATATAAAAATAGATATTGTACAAATTAGATATAAAAATAGATATTGTAAAAAATAGATATAAAAATATATATTGTAAAAAATATATATTAAAAAATAGATATAAGAAGAGATACACAAAATAGATATACCATATATATATATATATATATATATATATATATATATATATATATATATATATATAATAGATAAAAGAAATAGAAAAAAAGGTATGGTTAAAGTTTCGAGTAACAAGAGGACATTAGAAACCAGAAATAAGTTTCGTCCCTGATAATTTCAGAAGAGCAAGGGGCGGACGCAGATTATGACGGGGGCTGTCAAACATCAAAGAAGCAACATCAATTGGATGTAATTGAAGCCGCTGAACGACCGAGAAACCAGAATTGTGAATTTACCTCGACACTCGAATGGTTGTTACAAGAGGAAGGAAGGAAGAAAGGAAGGGAAGGGGGAGGAAGAGAGGAAGGAAGGAAGGGAGAAATTGAAAGAAAGAAAGAAAAAAATGAAAGAAAAAAAAGAAGAAACAAAGAAAATGAAAGAAAGAAAGAAAGAAATTAAAAGAAAGAAAGAAAGAAAGAAAGAAAGAAAAGAAGAAAGAAAGAAAGAAAAATATTAATTATTTTGAATTGAAATTAAAATAATAACATATTACATGCAACAAAAATAATGTTTCTTTCAACTGCAATAATATAATTGGACATTCAATCTTTCCATTATTTAACTATAGTTGATTTAATTATTTTGCATATGAATATTATCGACTGGAGTATACATTGACTCTTGTCTTGTAATGTTTGAAAACCACTGACGTTAAATCTTGTTTGAGCTGCCAGACTAAGGGCAAATACTCGTCATTGCCACTACTTCGTTTCATTATGTAATAATATTTTGGGTTATGTCCCTTTGAACAGTTCCCCACTCAAAGATTCGCCAGGAAAGCATCGTCAACAAGTTCCTTGAGGCTTAGTCCGCCAACGGTAAGTATCGAAGTGTGTTTCCTCTTCATCATCATCGTCATCATCATCATCATCATCGAGTGCCATCTCCGCATAGAACGTTGGCTACAATGGAGAGCCATTCCACTCTATCTCTTGCTTTGATGGTGCAGATTGTCATAGGTTGACTTGTCCATCTTTTGATGTTACTCGTTCATGTAGTCTTGGTCTGCCTCTGCCTCTTTTACCTTGTATTTTCCCCTCCAGGATTACTTTTAGTACGCTGTTGTGTCTTTTAACATGGCCCCAAAATCGCATTTGTCTTGTTTGAATTGTGTTTAGTAGTTTTCTTTTCATTTTTAGTTGTTTTAAGACTTCATCATTTGTTTTCTTTTCTTTCCATCCAATTCTACATATTCTTCTATAAATCAACATTTCAAAGGCTTCAATTCTCTGTTCTGTTTTCTTGTCTAATGTCCATGTTTCTGCACCATATATGAATGTTGAGAAGACATAACACTTAGCTATTCTAAGTTTTAGCCCTGGTGTTATTTGTTTTGATGTTAGTATATTTTTTATGACATTAAATTTACTTTTTGCCATTCATATTCTTTTGTTTATTTCAGTTTTCCATTTTCCATTTCTGGTTATAGTATGTCCAAGGTAGTTGTAGTTCTGAACTGTAGGTCTGTTCCTTCAACTTTGATATCCACTTGTATGTTTTGAGTATATTCTTTGTTTATGATCATAGTTCCCTCTTAGTAAAAACAAAAACAAAAACACAAAAAAGTGAAGTACCCCCGTCACGCCAAGTGGCGTATAGGGAATATGGTGTTAGTGAGCATAATTTTTACAGACCTTCAGCACATGATTCAGCACAAGAAGTATGATCATTAGCGGTAACTATGATCCTTCTATCTACAGGTCATCGTATCAGTTTTGTTGTTGACTGTTTGACATGCCATGACCACAAGCTAACTGGTAGTTTCTCTCTTTGTCGTCCACGATCTCTCTATCCTTCTATTTTGCCTGTTGTAACAAAGTATTCCAACTTTCCTCTTCTAATGATGTGCCCGAAAAATGTTAATTGTTTCTTTCTGATGTTTTTTATGAGCTCCCTTTTGTTGTTGGCCTCTTTGAGAATTTCCTCATTGGTCTTTTTAGCTGTCCAGGAAACTTTCAACATTCTTCTGAGAAATCCTTTCTTTGTGGCCTCTAACCGTCTTTTCATTTGTTTGTCTACCGTCAATGATTCGCTTCCATAAGTTAGAATTGGTTCTATATAGCACCGATGAACTCTCTTTCATATTTATATTGGCATAGACCTGTTGCATAAGATATTTTTCGTTTTCTGAAATGCTATTTTGGTCTGAGCTATTCTGTTTTTTATTCCTGTTGTGCATCTTCCATCTGATGTTATTATTGTGCCCAAGTAGTTGACGTCTTGCACTTGTTTCAGATTTGTCCTGTTTATTTTTATATTGCATGATGGTGATGATTGTTTCTTTGATATGACCATTACTTCTGTTTTCTTACTATTCAAACTGAGACCTTTTCTTGTTGCTTTCTTTTACTATTCATCATCAAACTATTATGGTATGGTACATCAAACTATTATTGTCGTGTACACAAGAATATGATCTTCTTCCTCTTCTGTTTTTCTTGTCGACGAAGGATAACTTTTGGGATCTGGTGCATTAAAAATGTATTTGTTTTTTTTAATATTAATATGACATCTACTGTTGTTATGTTTCCTAGTGTTTTTAATATTCTGTCAATCCATCTTTTTCGTGGTCGACCACTGGATCAAAGTGTTCTTGTAGCATTTGTTGAAGGCTCGCTGTGTTTGGATCTTTCTGTCTTATCACGTGGCAAAACAATTGATTGTATTGTTTTCTATGATGTATTATTCAATGACTAGAATTGTTAAATGTTTGTTTTTTTCTCAGTTCTCCATTTCTGATCATTTCTCTCATACATTCACATTGAACCTTTATGACAAAGTAGAACAAAAGACTACGATCCTGTTTGTAGCAGATGAATTACCCTAAACATTAAATGACAATAATTCTATCCAACACGTGACAGTTATTCTACACATTGAATGACAGTAATCTTACAAATGAAGTGACATTGCGCTAATTATTAAACGACATCGGCCATCAAATGACAATTACTATACATATCAAATGACAATTACTATACATATCAAATAACAATTACTATACATATCAAATAACAATTACTATACATATCAAATAACAATTACTATACATATCAAATAACAATTACTATACATATCAAGTAACAATTACTATACATATCAAATAACAATTACTATACATATCAAATAACAATTACTATACATATCAAATGATAATTACCATTCATATCCGATTATAATAATTCTACGCACTAAATGTCAATAACTCTACACATTAAATGACAATAACCCTACAAATTAAATGTCAATAAACTTACACATTAAATGTCAATAGACCTACACATTAAATGACAATAGCCATACACATAAAATGACAATAGCCCTGCACATTAAATGACAATAGCCCTACACATTAAATGACAATAACCCTACACATTAAATGACAATAGCCCTACACATTAAATGACAATAACCCTACACATTAAATTACAATAGCCCTACACATTAAATCGCAATAGCCCTACACATTAAATGACAATAGCCCTACACATTAAATGACAATAACCCTACACATTAAATGACAATGACACTACATATTAAATGTCAATAACCCTACATATTAAATGACAATAATCCTACACATTAAATGTCAATAACTCTACACATTAAATGACAATGGTGTTACATATTGAATGGCAATAGTCCTAAACATTAAATGACAATAGCCCTACACATTAAATGACAATGACCTTACACATTAAATGACAATAACTCTACACATTAAATGACAATGGTGCTACACATTAAATGACAATAGTCCTGCACATTAAATGACAAAAGCCCTACACATTAAATGACAATGACCCTACACATTAAATGTCAATAACTCTACACATTAATTGACAATGACCCTACACATTAAATGTCAATAACTCTACACATTAAATGACAATGACCCTACACATTAAATGTCAATAACTCTACACATTAAATAACAATAGCCCTACACATTAAATGACAATAGCCCTACATATTGAATGCAGAGACGTCAAAAGAGTACAGAATCCCACTTTATATTTTGCAACCAAAGACTTCATAGTTTCAAGTTACCCTACACAAATAAATGCAAGACTAGTACATGTTCTCTGCTTGTATCAAGTTACCCTACACAAATAAATGCAAGACCAGTACATGTTCTCTGCTTGTATCAAGTTACCCTACACAAATAAATGCAAGACCAGTACATGTTCTCTGCTTGTATCAAGTTACCCTACACAAATAAATGCAATACCAATACATGTTCTCTGCTTGTATCAAGTTGCCCTACACAAATAAATGCAAGATCAGTACATGTTCTCTGCATGTATCAAGTTACCCTACACAAATAAATGCAAGACCAGTACATGTTCTCTGCTTGTATCAAGTTGCCTTACACAAATAAATGCAAGACCAGTACATGTTCTCTGCTTGTATCAAGTTACCCTACACAAATAAATGCAAGACCAGTACATGTTCTCTGCTTGTATCAAGTTACCCTACACAAATAAATGCAAGACCAGTACATGTTCTCTGCTTGTATCAAGTTGCCCTACACAAATAAATGCAAGACCAGTACATGTTCTCTGTTTGTATCCAGACCACAGTCGCAAACACTAAAAGTCAGCCATTGATTGATCAGCTGAAAGTTGATCTTTTACATCAAACATGAAGATCAATCATGAAAGAAGAATACGAGCTCTAGAACTGAGATGGTATAGACAGATCTTCAGTATATCTCATATCGCTCATATAATGAGTGAGGAATTACATCATCAATCATCATCATCATCATCAAGTATCGTGCCTGCAGGCGTAGGTGATCATGTCTCTCCACAACTTTCGATCTGGACAATTATTTATCATTTCTGTTGTTGACCTTCTGCCAAGCCATTCTCTTAAGCTGTCTGGTATCTTTTCTCTTTGCTTTCCTCTGTTTCTTCGTCCCTCAATTTTTCCAGTTGTTACAATATATTCCACCTGTTTCCTTCTCATCACGTAGCCAAAAAATGATGATTGTTTCTTCCTAATATTGGAAATTATCTCTCTTTTTGCTTTGGCCTCTTTCAGAACGTTTTCACTACTATTCTTCTTAACTGTCCATGGTATTCTCAACATTCTTCTGTAAAACCACATTTCTACACCTCCAGAGATTTTCTTGTCTGTTGTCCTATTGTGCATGATTCTCATCAATATTTTAAGACTGGCGCTACATAACATTTAAGAACTCTTTTTCTTGTTTCTATTGTCAAAAATGGATTGCACAGTATTTTCTTCATATTGTGGAATGCTGCTTTTGCCTGAGCCATTCAGGATCTCACCTCTTTTGTACATAGGAATCACATAATATAATCCAAAAATCCACATAACGAATTAAAGACCGTATGTCATTTGTAAAAGAACAAAAATATTATACGGACATTGCTACAAGACATGTTTTTCTTTCACCATTCTTTTGTGATGTGGGGCCTCGGTAGTCTAGTTTGGAAAACCACTCGACTGGGCCACCGACGTTCGGACAACCTGAGTTCGATTCTGAGGCAGTTTGAGTTGTACTCGTGGTTGGAACAAGTACCCCCGTGGTCGACCCAGCCGTTGGCAGGAATGATGTACCAGGGTATTACTCTGGGAAGGTGAGGAATACCGCCTCACATGAGTTTCTATGCTTGAAGCGACACTAGCCAGAAGTCTCCGAATACATATGGGTGAAAACTCGCGTGCCACCAATTCAAGTCTAGTAAAAAAAAAAAAAAAAAAATGTGTGGACTGTACCAGGTAAAAGTAAAGGTAGACAGAGGAAGAGTTGGGAAGACAACATCAGAGAGTGGACAGTACGTTTCATCACATCGCAGAATTTAATAAATCATATTTCTACAATTGCTAGATTTCTTATTTATAGTGTTGGATGTTTTTTTTTTCGGAGCGTCACAGCTCAGGGGTTCACCCAACTTCTAAAAATGGGTACCAGAAATGTTTTTTTCTGGTAATTGAAGACGTCCTGGCATGATACCGACCACATCATCCATCCCTGTACTATGGTCATATTTGAAAAAAAAATATGGTCACAAACACCCAAAAATAGGTACCAGATATGTTTCTGGGAACCTAAGGCGGCCTGGCGTGATATCGACCATATAACCTGATTATGTTCTGTGATCATGTAGAAGAATGTGCTCACTAACACCATATTCCTCAGACGTCTATTAAAACGTGAAATATATCTCTACCTTCTTTTTATGTCAATAAATGACCAGAAGCTATGCTGGCCTCGAGACACAGAACCGTCCACTTAACTGAAGAGCTCTTGATGTGATGACAGTAGTTTGCACTGATTCCCTCATCACGACCCCAGTGGCTACATATCCCTAACCACATCACCTCTTGTCAAGTTTAATGAATGCCTCTTCTCTCCAACTTCCCAATCGTTGGCAGCTGTTGCGTTATCCAAACCACATACTCTCCTAATAGAACTAAGGTCTTGGCCATCCAAGTTTTTCTGCGGATGAGGCGCCTCTCTTTGGTCGCATTCAGTCCCGACTGTAGACGATGATTTGTTCATTCAAGACGGTCTTGACTGCATGTGACTCACTGTTATAGTTATAGTTACAGTTGTAGTTGCAGTTACAGTTATAGATACAGTTATAGTTGTAATTATAGTTACAGTTATAGTTATAGTTATAGATACAGTTATAGTTATAGTTATAGATACAGCTACAGTTATAGTTATAGTTGTAGTTGCAGTTACAGTTATAGTTATAGTTGTAGTTACAGCTACAGTTATAGTTATAATTATAGTTACAGTTATAGTTATAATTATAGTTATAGATACAGTTATAGTTATAGTTACAGTTATAGTTATAATTATAGATACAGTTATAGTTATAGTTATAATTATAGTTACAGTTATAGATACAGTTATAGTTATAGTTGTAGTTGCAGTTACAGTTATAGTTATAGTTACAGTTATAGTTATAGTTACAGTTATAGTTACAGTTATAGTTACAGATATAGTTATAGTTATAGATACAGTTATAGTTATAGTTACAGTTATAGTTATAATTATAGATACAGTTATAGTTGTAGTTACAGTTATAGTTACAGTTATAGATACAGTTTTAGGCACAGTTATAGTTACAGTTCTAGTTACAGTTACAGTTATAGTTATAGTTACAGTTATAGGCACAGTTATAGTTATAGTTACATTTAAAGTTATTGTTACAGTTACAATTATAGTTATAGTTACAGTTATAGTTACAGTTATAGTTACAGTTATAGCTATAATTATAGTTAAAGTTATTGTTACAGTTATAGTTATAGTTGCAGTTATAGTTATAGTTACAGTTATAGTTACAGTTATAGCTACAATTACAGTTATAGTTATAGTTACAGTTATAGTTACAGTTATAGTTATAGTTACAGTTAGAGTTATAGTTATAGTTATAGTTATAATTATAGTTATAGTTACAGTTATAGTTACAGTTATAGTTATAGTTACAATTACAGTTACAGTTCACTAATGTGGTTGGTATACCTTCTTCTCCTACTGCATATACGTCAATATTAATAAGTTGGAAGAATTCCCCGGTGTTCTATGTTCTATTTGTTTATGTGTGTGTTTTTGACAAGACTCTTAGGTTCCTCATAAGTTGTACAGATAAATGGCTGCTGTAATTTGTCACCTTCCATTGCCAACCTGTCTACCTCATCGTTTCCATGAATACTGCAGTTAGATGGAATCCACTGAATGAATAAAGTAATTAAAAAAAAAAAGAAAGATTCAAAATCAAAACAGGAGGCGAAGACAGGCCTCCCAGCACCAGAGCTGGAAGTTGTCAGCGACCTACAGCTGATAGCTTGCGCCAGGACCGGTGAACCAAAACCATCCAGACCCTGCTCCACCTCTCCGTGGTGCTTCCAGTAACAGACTAACCTTCCTAGTCTGGCCAAGCATGCAGGATCAAAGAGGGAAGGCAACGCGGTGCTCAAAACTGTCGTGCTGAAGTCGGATGTGTTGGGCCGAAAGGCGCAAATATCACAGTTATGCTATAAACCACAACACAGCGCAGACACGTCCACTTAACGTCCTTGTAAGGGCGGATGATGAAGAGGAATATTCTAGTCTACCACGATACTCTAGAATACTTTAGTCATCGGGCGAACGCAACAAACAAAACCACCAAAATCCAACAGAGCTTGTTTGACTATTGACCAAGTCCTAGCGTTGTTGGTCAATCAAAGATATCAGAAGAGAAGTGAAAAGAGCTTTCTTAAACTGAATTGAACACGAACTATTATGGCCACGTACAGTCCTTTTGAGAGACAAAATCATAAGTGAAGAATTAAGAAGATGGTTGTGAATCACCACCGCAGCAGGATTTATAAACAAAGAACAGATGTACGCCACGTGACAAGAAAGAAACGACTAAACAGTAACAACATAACTATCTACAAACGCTACATAAACAAGAAACCGTTATTGTTGTTTTTTGGTTGTCGCTTGTTATTGTTATTGATCCAGAAGACTATGATTTGATGCCTTTGATTCAATGTTATGTAATGATATGTATTTCTGAGTTCCTTTGTAGTTCCGCTCAAAGCATTCTGTTTATCAGTTCTTTGAGGAAGTAGACTTGCTCAGATTTCTGGAAAAAAGTTCACTGTATGCGCGTCATCCAAGAAGATAGAATGAAGAGGCTGCTGAAACAGAAGGCCAAAACAGTAAAAAGCCAAACATCACAGAAGGCCAAAACAGTGAAAAGCTAGAGACCGTAAATTATCTCAAAATCCGGTGAATAGAAAATGAATAATTTTTCCTAAGAATAAAATAAAGTTTGCAGAAACAAGATAAGGGCCAAGTAAATAAAATACTTATACATCTCAACATTTCAATTATTGAATGGTCCAATAGTTTCTCTCTCTCTCTCTCTCTCTCTCTCTCTGCGATCAGGACTCAATCAGAGTAGGATTCCAGACTCTCACATGAAGTCAGCTGTCAGGTTAAGTGTGTTGATCGCCCCCACAGACAGAACATCACATTTAGTCTGCCAGATCTAATCTGATTGAACACCCGTTAAAACGTTACACTGTGTTCTGCGCCAGTGGCCCAGTGCATCCGATTTCAGCTAACATTATATTCAGGTTTGCTTTCCTTAGCCTTTGATTGTCCCCGATCTTCCTGCAAGGCAGCAGATTGTCTTTTCTGTAGGGGGATTCTGCCCTTAGATGGTCGGCCCTTCCAGGTTTACGAGCACCATCTGCCCGAGTCACTAGAGGTGACTAACACAGACATGCACACACAAATATATGAGATGTGAATAACACAGACATGCACACAACGATACGAGACATGACTAACACCTACACACATCAAGATATATGACACATGACTAACATAGACATGCACATAAAGATATGAGATATGACTGACATAGACATGCACACACAAAGATATGAGATGTGACTAACATAGTCATGCACACACAAGAATATGAGATATGACTAACATAGACATGCACACACAAAGATATGAGATATGACTAACACAGACATGCACACACAAAGATATGAGATGTGACAAACACAGACATGCACACACAAAGATATGAGATGTGACAAACACAGACATGCACACACCAAGATATGAGATGTGACAAACACAGACATGCACACACCAAGATATGAGATGTGACAAACACAGACATGCACACACAAAGATATGAGATATGACTAACATAAACATATACATCAAGATATGAGATATCCAATAGTTTGATTGTTAATTTGCTAATGAAATAATTTCTCTAGAAAGAGTTGAATAACCCGGGTGTCAACTGTCCACAGCAGCATCGAAGCAAGACAGCCAGTTCATCATCGCCAAGTTCACCTGTCCGTCATTCGCGTCCAGTGACCTCCGACTTAAAGGGAGAGAATGGGTGTGAACACACTCAAGGTAAGCGGATTATTAATTAATTTTTTTTATGTATAAAAAAAGAGGGAATTCCGTGAAATCATGAATATGATTAATCGTGACATTATAAAGAGACATAGCCATCTATAAAAGTAAGCCTGAGGTCTGAAAAGAAAACCAAGGAAACTGCCAACTAGCGTGACTTTTTCAGCTTTGTGAGTACAGGCGGCTATGAGTAGAATGACGTCAGCCGTTAATAGCTCAACTGGTTAAAAATGTCAGGCTAATAAAGGTGTTTTTTTATTTTTATGGGAGGGGGGGGGGTGTTGCTTCGGTTTCAGCCCACCCGCTATAATTAATTTAATGTGACTTTGGTGCAACAAAAACGTTGGCGATAAATAAAACAGATATTGTGGGTGTCATACAAGCACTTTCCTGGAGTTACCAGGGCTGGAGACAAAGAGGGAGGTCAAACAATACTTAAAAGAAGATAGATGGAAAGATATATTCCAAGTCCGGCTTGTTGCAAGAGCTACTGAGTTAAGTGCTCTGTGCACACCGTGAGCTGTGTGTTTCATCCGCTTTGATCCTGTTTCGATATTCCGATTGTTTACGATGAATGATGATATCGTATGGCAAGGAACAGTTGGCTGTGTTCACTTTCTGTGCGGTTTCGCCTTATGTCTTTTGGCGTGTGCTGAGACTGCTATGATGGGGACTACAGCTGCCTTTCTTTGTTTGGGAGATGAGTTAGTAATTCGGATGATTCCACTGGCACGGGCGGTTGAGCAATTATGGATTTTAATTCGTTTGCAGTAATACCGGGGCCTTCCATAACCAAAGAACAAAAAAAAAAAAAACGCTATCATTATCGTCATAATAATCATCATCATCATCATCATCATCAAAGTACCATTCCTGCTGGCATAGGTGATCATGTCTCGCCATAACTTTCGATCTCGACAGTTATTTATGATTTATGTTGTTGACCCGTAGCCAAGCCATTCTCTTAAGCTGTCTGGTATCTTTTCTCTTTGATTCCCTCTGTCTCTTCTTACAAAAATGTTTCCAGTTGTTACAATATATTACAGTTGTTCTCTTCTCATTACATGGCCAACAAATGATGATTGTTTCTTCCTAATATTAGAAATTGACTCTTAATTTTGCTTTGCCTACTTTCATAACGTTTTCATTACTCTTCTTAGTTATCCATGGTATTCTCAACATTCTTCTGTAAAACCCCATTTCTGCAACCTCCAGTGATTTTCTTTTTTTCATTTTTCTTCAGTAACTTACATGCTATCCTATAATGTAAAAAAATAAGCCGTAAAAACTTCACAAACATCGACAAGTCAAATCCCAGGGGAAAAGACAAAGAGGAAGACCAAATAAATTCTTGGAGAAGACAGATAGAAGCAGAGATGGAGATGATGGGGAAGACATGGAATGATCTTAAAAGAATGGCAAGAAACAGAACGACTTGGAAGGTGTTTGTTGAAGACCTATGCTCCACAGGGAGCTGAAAGGTAGAAGAAGAAGAATTTTCATACTGTAAAGGTATATTATATTATATAGGTGGCGATGTGTTAAATGTGGACACAGAAGAAACAAGAAAAAACAGGATGAAAGTTTAGACCTTTGTCTCAGTGACTTTGTCTCTACCATCAAACACAATAATGGTGCTTGTGGTTGTCGTATTCTCATCATCATCATCATCATCATTGAGTGCCTTCTCCGCAACGAAGGTTGGCTACCATGGATCGCCATTCTACTCTGTTTCTTGCTTTGATGGTGCAGGCTGACATAGATTGGCTTGACCATCTTTTGATGTTACTCGTCCATGTTAGTCTTGGCCTGCCTCTGCCTCTTTTACCTTTTATTTTTCCTTCCAATATTACTCTTAGTAGGCTGTTGTGTCTTTTAACGTGCCCCCAAAAATGTCATTTGTCTTGTCTGAATTGTATTTAGTAGTTCTCTTTTTATTTTCAGTTGTCTTAAAACTTCATCGTTTGTTATCTTTTCTTTCCATCCAATTCTATCTATTCTTCTATAAATCCACATTTCAAAGGCTTCAATTTTCTGTTCTTCGCTCAGCTTCTACCATTAGATTTTCTAATTGACCTTTTTGGTATAAGGTCCTAACATTCCATGTAGCTATTTTAAATTCGTTTTTAAAACAATAGTTAGAATTTCTTTCCATGGCTTTCTTTGGAGTGTTACGTGATGAGGTCTTATTCTAAATAAAAGTATTGATCCGATTAAAGAGATATCGTGGATGCGCTGTTATGAGACATGATAGAAAATATGGAACAAAGAAATAATGATACTGTCATGTTTATAGTCATCATCAAGTAACGGGTCTGCTGGCGTAGGTGATCATGTCTCTCCACAACTTTCGATCTCGACAGTTATTTATCTTTTATGTTGTTGACCTTCTGCCACGAGATTCTCTTAAGCTGTCTGGTATTTTTTTTCTCTTTGCTTCCCTCTATCTCATCATCCCTCAAGTTTTCCAGTTGTTACACTACATGTTTATAGTACTCGGAAAAAATCCACATAAAACAACACAGAACAAAGAAAATAATAATCAACTGGAGCTAGGAATGAACCGTACTCCTCGACATATCGCCGTGCCATGATAGACCTGCATTTCAGCACACTGTCAGGTAAGCAACCTAAAAAGATTACTGCCACGAGCGATGCCTTTCACGCATGTCATTCCCCAACAAGAGCATGACCTAACAACAACAATTCGACAATACACTTACAGAAACAATGTCTCTATATGTGCTCCCTAACAAGTGTACTCCCTTCTTCTTCCTCCCCATTATGTTCTAGTCCTCTTCTCCTCCACAATGTTCTTGTCCTCTTTTCCTCCACAATGTTCTTGTCCTCTTCTCCTCCACAATGTTCTTGTCCTCTTCTCCTCTACAATGTTCATATCCTCTTCTCCTCCACAATGTTCTTGTTCTCTTTTCCTCTACAATGTTCCTATCCTCTTCTCCTCCACAATGTTCTTGTCCTCTTCTCCTCTACAATGTTCATATCCTCTTCTCCTCCACAATGTTCTTGTTCTCTTTTCCTCTACAATGTTCCTATCCTCTTCTCCTCCACAATGTTCTTGTCCTCTTCTCCTCCACAATGTTCTTGTCCTCTTCTCCTCTACAATGTTCTTGTCCTCTTCTCCTCCACAATGTTCTTGTCCTCTTCTCCTCTACCATTTTACTATTCTCTTCTCCTCCACAATGTTCTTGTCTTCTATTCTCCTCTACAATGTTCCTATCCTCTTCTCCTCCACAATGTTCTTGTTCTCTTTTCCTCTACAATGTTCTTGTTCTCTTTTCCTCTACAATGTTCCTATCCTCTTCTCCTCCACAATGTTCTTGTCCTCTTCTCCTCCACAATGTTCTTGTCCTCTTCTCCTCTACCATTTTACTATTCTCTTCTCCTCCACAACGTTCTTGTCTTCTATTCTCCTCCACAATGTTCTTGTCCTCTTCTCCTCCACAATGTTATAGGAGATGATAGGTGGAACCCTGGAGAAGATGAAGGGGAAGACAGGGAATTATCTTAAAACAACGACAAGAAATAGAACGGCCTGGAAAGTATTTGTTGAAGATCTATGCTCCACGGGGATCTGAAAGGAATAAGAATAAACTGCTAATAATTACGAGTATTTGAGTTGTGTTTTATCTAATTACCCCTATACCCGTCACCACTACATACCTTGCTGGATCACCATATGTAGGGTTGCCAGATACACCGTTTTTTACGGATTTCTCCGTTTTTTTCACGTAATTCGATGACTCCGTTTTATCTTTGCCCGGAGTCCCTAAAACACCGTATTTTAACGCTCACGTAAATATTTTTTTTTAATATCGATTAAATAATATATAAATTCGTAGTAAATAATATTAATTAAACCATTCGGCGGTTTGTTTTGTATAATTGTTTCTGGATCATACTTTTAAGTGCGCAAATTGTAGTTCCGCGCTAAAATATTGAAGAGATTTAATTTCCGTCCTAGCCCACGACAAGAATCAATTTATTTCCGATCGTCGATGTGTAAACACAGTTTCACCGCTCCATCCAATTCAATCCTCGCATCTACATATTATTAGTAAGTTTATTTTAAAGTTTGTTAACATTATTTTATAATGAGTGATATGGATTTAAAGAAGTCTCCTCCAAAGAAGAAATTAAAATTACAACTACAACACAATCAAAGTTACCGTAAAGTGTGGGAAGAATAGTTTTCATGGGTTAAACCAGGACCTAACGAACATCGAGCTTTCTGTGTGTTATGCAGAAAAGATTTTAGTATTTCTCATGGTGGACAAAGTGACTTAAAACAACATTCAGCATCTAAAACGCATAAACTAAAAGAAAAATCTGATGATGTTAGTGTAAACAAACTTTCACATTATTTTGTAAATGTAAACAATACATCAGAACACGATAATGTTGTCGCGAGTGAACTGGCTTTGGTTTATCATGCAGTCAAACATAATCAAAGTTATTCTAGCTTGGACTGTGGAAATAAGCTTGTGACACACGTTTTTAAAGATTCTGTGACTGCTTCAAAAGTATCATGTGGGCGCACTAAAGCTGAAATGCTTGTCAAGAATGTTTTAACACCCAGAAGTGTCAATGATTTTTTAGATATTTTAAAGTGTTCGGAACAAGGTGTGAGATTTTTTTTCATTGGCAACAGATGCCTCGAATAAGGGAAACAGGAAGATGTTTCCAGTTTGCCTTCGCTACTTTGACTCAGTGAAAGGAGTGCAGAATAAACTTCTGGATTTTATTTAAAATGCTGATGAAACTGCTTGTGGAGTTAGCTAGTGCTGCAGAGTTTAGAAAGACATAATTTTGATATAAATCACATTTCATCATATAGTGCAGACAATGCAAGTGTCAATTTTGGAATTAGACATTCTGTATTTCAATTACTTTTGAAAAAGAATGAAAATATATTGAAGGCCAATTGTACAAATCACATAATTCATAATGCAATCAAGTATGCTACAGACAAATTGGATATTGATGTAGAGAGCATAGTCCTCAAAATTTACAATCATTTCTCAGTTTCAGCAAAAAGAAGAGAGGAACTGAGATCATTTTTTAATTTTGTGGAATTAGAATGGTCTGAAATATTGAGACATGTTCCAACGAGGTGGCTGTCTTTGACTCCAGCTGTAAATAGGCTTCTCCTAAATTGGGGTGAAATCAAAAGTTACTTCCAGAGTATTGATGACTGCCCAAAATTATTGAAATCTGTTTTTCTTATTGATGACCCTGAGCAAGCCATTTTGCCAGAGATTTATTTTCACTTTGTAAACAATGTTGGAAACTTGTTGGATGCTGTTAACAAAACACTAGAAAGTTGTGAATTGAGTGTCTTGGGGACATTCAAACAAATGCACATTTTGAACGAAAAGCTTAAACAGAGAATAAAAGACAGTTTTTATGGCAGCAATGCAAATGAACTTATTAATGATTTTTCTGTAACACTGCAAAAAAAAAAATATCAAGTGATTTTAACAAATTTTACAATGATATGCTTCAGTATCTTGACAAAAGGTTTGATGTGACTGCCAATAATCCATATTCATCATTGGCAGCTTTTGCTTTGGATAAAGAAATTCATTTTGAAGATTTGGAAACTGCAGTGTGTATTCTGAAATTGAAAGATCACATATGTGTTGATGCCATGTATGAAGAGTTCTGTGACTTTCAGAGTGTTCTATGTGAAAGTATTAACAAAGATAACAGTGATATCACAAACTGGTTACATTTTTTTTATGTTGTGCCAGAACATAAAGTGCTAAACATTTCAAAGATTGTTGGATTTTTATTTAGCATACCAGGATCAAATGCCTTTGTTGAGAGGATATTCTCCTTAATGAAAAACAAATGGAATGACACAAGAAATAGGTGTAGCCAAGAACTGATTGAAGCAGAGCTCAGAGTCATGGTTAATTTTGACAATTCATGTGCTGATTTTTTAAAATGTGTCAAAACTGATGCAAGATTATTGAAAGCTGGCAAATCCTCAAGCAAATACAATTAAAATGCCTCTAGAAACACGAGGTGAGAGTTTTTTTAAATTTAAATAAGAAAATTGTCATTGCAGAATATGAGCATTGTTTTATTTATAGTTTCTGTATACAATTTTTCATAAATTTGTTTTAATATAAAGGCGAATTCATTGTCACTACCGGTAACAATATACAAAATCATTTGTTCGTAAATATGTAATTAAAATTGAAGAAAAAAAAATTCAGCGTAAAAGTACTCCTTTTTTTAAAAAAAAAAAATCTGGTAACCCTAACCATATGTGACTTTGAGAAAACGTAATTCTCTTGTCTTAAATGGTCTTTATCTTTTATGGTACAATTTTTTATATGTATCACACCGTGAACCATTCGAAATTCACTTTCTTTTCACTTTGTTGTCCCTTGATTCTTTTAATTTTTTTTCATAATTTTGCCAATTTGTCACAAACTTGTAATCCCTCTTTATGCAAGCAAATTTACAGAACAAGGACAACATAGTGGACGAAAGTGGACATAGAGCAAGAGATCATTATTTTGAGCCGGACAACGGGCACCCTGTAAATGATGGTCTCGGTCCTCACGATTTGGATGGAATTTATTGTGATCTCGCCAAACGTCAGAAAATGTTTTTTTTTTCCACCAAATATTTTGTCCATTTCCTGTCAGTGGATATTGAAGAAGATAACATCCCTTTGCTAACATCCTGACGTACCCATATCTCAAACACATATTCAGTTATTCACGCTGTCTGACTTTCTTTTTTTTTTTTGTCTCCTATAGTTTTTGTTTGCCCCGTCTCTCTCCATATCTGTCTCCGTAGCCATATCTCTTTTTATCTATCTCTATCTATTTACCTTTCGAGCCGTAGCCGGCCCGTAGGGCATAGACCCAGATACTCTTTCTAGTATCTAAAATTTTGTTCTAGCAGTTTTCAATCCTTCTAAAGATATTTTATCAAATCTCGCCACTGGTCTCTGTTCTGTGCAAGCAATTCTATCTCACTGAGGGAGCAGATTCCTGATGCTCTTGCCTCTCTCATCAAAGTTCTTCTCAGTGTCTCTCTGGGTCTTCCTCTTTTTCTCTTACCTGTTGTTTCCCACATGAGAGCTTGCTTTGTTATTCGGTTGTTATCTCTCCTCATCACGTGTCCAACATATGACCATAGTCTTTTCTTGATTACTGAAGATATTAGTGTTTGATTGGCGATTTCTCTAATTGTATCTGTTTCACACAATATCACTCTCTCTCACTCTCTATCTCTCTCTCTTTCTCTCTCTTTCACAAATACTGGGTAAAGTGTTCTATATACTGCTTTCCAGGTTTTATGAGCTTTGTCTTCATTTATTTATAAATTTTGGTAAGATATATCTTTCTGTAAATATTAATTAACTTGTTTTACAAATAATTTTGTCTGTAGATTTGATCATTTGTTGTTGTTGTCCAGACATGATTCTTTATTGTGATTCCCTCATTACAGGGCTGACTCTCATATCCACTTCCAAGAGCAGCAGCCATATTTCTAGCAACAACCAATCAAAACCTGGATCTCAAAACGGAGGCGGGGCTCGTCGTGCTCAGTCTCCACCTCCTGAGTACGCCCTTATCCAGAAACGAAAACCACAATCTTCCGATGATTCTTGCGTGACTGTTGTTTCATCAATTAATTCAACAAATCCTGCATTCAGGAGATCATTCCCTGCAGGGAGACGGTTAGAAGGCACCACTTCGAGTGTTTCCACTTTGACGAAAGTTAAAGGACCTCAAACTACGACAGTAACTCCAACAGAAAAAAGCATCTCTTCCTCAAATGTTACATCCACTAACAGGAGCACTAGCGGATCCCCAATTGGTTCAGGAACGCTCAGTAAATCGGGTAGTGTCCTTAAATACGTGGACCCGAACATACGGCCGGCATCTGCTGTATCTGATATGGCGAATCAGAAAACTAACAGCCCAAAACACGTACAAATTAGTGACATAGTCAGCGTGAATATCCCTGACGATTCCTCGTTGATAACGTCTTCAGCTGTGACCAATCCTGTTACAGATAAGCTTAATGGCATTCTCAAACGAGATAGCCTCAGAAACGATCCTGTCCAGACTTCCCATATTCTTGCATCATTTGTTGGAGACGATTTAAAGACAATTAGTGAACTTGGGTCTTCCACGGAGCTGCCGTCACCTCCATCGCTAGAAGAACATTCGGAAAAAGCCCCCAAAGCAACATTAAGGGTAGACACAACATTGAACCCGGCTCAGGCACACAGCACGTCATCATCGGAATCCCCAGAATGGCCGTCTCCACCTGAGCCATTAACTCCTCAAACACCGCAGACTCCAAATGCCACAGGGCAAATGTCTTTCGATAGCGATACCATCCAAAAGATGTTGCGGTCTCTTCCATCGTCTCCACTGGACCGGGATTACCCTGACGATTCAGATCTCGGCTTTCATGAAGAATGTAGCGCTAGCGAGGACAGCCATACAAAGACATCGCATGAACCACACCAGGGACATAGTCGAAAGCGAGCCAGCCGATTGGCCAGAACAAAGAGCTTGAATGTGCATGATAGGAATATAAAATCCAACAGCAATCCACGTCGTCAACAAAGTGTGGATACGCCCGAAGCTTCAGGGGCGAGTCACAGAGTGGACGCGCCACGGCCTAGGATGTTCAATAAAATAGCGCTAGAGAGGGAACTTAAGAAGCGGAACAAGATAATAGCTGCCAGTTACCCCGACAGTGGACTGGGGATATCTACGGACACGGCACCCTCACTACGCTCGGAAGGCAGTTCTGCGTTCATCAGAATGAGTGAGTACAATTGTTTGTCTTCGACAATATTTTTTTTTCGTTCGCAGCTTTTACCTGTGACGAAGTCCCTACAGACTAGGAACTGAATTTTCCGTGTTAATCCATTTTTCCCTGACAGCCGTGTGCACAGGGGTCCCTCGCCGCACAGTCTGGTAACTCCGATTTCGGAGGTACTCATATTTTTTTTTACGTCGATGAGTAATTGGCGTTTTAAGCCGGGCCTTGCTGCTGAGACCAGGCGTGTTTGACCGCAGAGAGAAATCGTAAATAAAAATCCCAACCGGTGCAGCTGGAATTTGAACCCACGACCTCTCTGTCGGCGTCTTGCCTTGAGACCAACCATTCCCCTTTGACAATATAAATAAAAATAAACGTAAATGCATCCCCGGTAAACCTTCAAGTACTCAATCCTGTTTAGCAGACAACCAGCCACCTTTCGGACCATATATTGTTCTTTGTTTTTATTTTTCTGTTGTTGATTATTTGTTATTTTTTTCCGAGTGCTGTAAACATACCTCTTCCTCTGAATTGATTAGCAGACAGCATAGGGTATGTAATCTTACGGTCTCCGTGACACATTTGTTGAAGATGTGCTTCCAGTGTCTATAATATATGTATTTTGTAATATGCTATTATATGTTACATTCTATGTTATTTCGTTATGTTCTATTAATTTTTTGGAATACGTTTCATTGCTTCGGGCTATCCACTTATCCGTGGTACCGCTTGTCGCAGCATTTCTGGAAGCATAGACAGAATGTTCCTGTACAGTTATTTATCATTCGTTCCGCGTTCACTTATAAGTTATTGCAACAAGTTGATGCGTTTACTTGTAAGTTCTTGCAACCAGTTGATGCGTTCACTTGTAAGTTATTGCAACAAGTTGATGCGTTCACTTGTACGTTCTTGCAACCAGTTGATGCGTTCACTTGTAAGTTCTTGCAACAAGTTGATGCGTTCACTTGTACGTTCTTGCAACCAGTTGATGCGTTCACTTGTAAGTTATTGCAACAAGTTGATGCGTTCACTTGTAAGTTATTGCAACCAGTTGATGCGTTCACTTGTAAGTTATTGCAACAAGTTGATGCGTTCACTTGTAAGTTCTTGCAACCAGTTGATGCGTTCACTTGTAAGTTCTTGCAACCAGTTGATGCGTTCACTTGTAAGTTCTTGCAACAAGTTGATGCGTTCACTTGTACGTTCTTGCAACCAGTTGATGCGTTCACTTGTACGTTCTTGCGACCAGTTGACGCGTTCAATTGTAAGTTCTTGCGACCAGTTGGTGCGTTCACTTGTACGTTCTTGCGACCAGTTGACGCGTTCAATTGTAAGTTCTTGCGACCAGTTGATGCGTTCACTTGTAAGTTCTTGCAACCAGTTGATGCGTTCACTTGTAAGTTCTTGCAACCAGTTGATGCGTTCACTTGTACGTTCTTGCAACAAGTTGATGCGTTCACTTGTACGTTCTTGCAACCAGTTGATGCGTTCACTTGTACGTTCTTGCGACCAGCTGATGCGTTCACTTGTAAGTTCTTGCAACCAGTTGATGCGTTCACTTGTAAGTTCTTGCAACCAGTTGATGCCTTCACTTGTAAGTTCTTGCGACCAGTTGATGCGTTCACTTGTACGTTCTTGCAACCAGTTGATGCGTTCACTTGTACGTTCTTGCAACCAGTTGATGATTTGTTCTCAACTTATCACCACGATATCTTAATTGAGCATTTCATACAATTTTTAAAATATTTTAATTCGAAAATCTCCTTACACCCCTCCCCCTTTTTTTTAACCTTCATCCTCTCCCTTTGGTATATGTTGGCCAATGAATTTGTTATAACTTTATGACCAAGACTACAAGAAGTTCAGGAACTGTAAAGTTGTGCTACACAGCTGTTAATGTACGTATATATTGTCGATTTGCAGAGTCCCATAGAATTAATGAAAATACATACAAATGCAAAAGGGTGAATAGTAAAAAAAAAATAAAAAAGCAAAGTGCCCGTCACGCCAAGTGGCGTAAAGGGAATATGGTGTTACTGACCATAATTTTTACAGACCTTCGACACATGATTTTTGGGGTAATGTGGTCGGTATTACGCTCGTGCCGCTTTACTTTCTCAGACAAAAATTCGGCACCCATTTAAGGCTGGATGAACCCGGAAGCCGTCGATCAGGATCGAACCCTACCTCTTGTCCTTAGTAGTCCAGTTCACTAACCACTGAGCTATCGCGGTTCCCAAAGACTAAATATGTCGATTATGTCCCAATGACTTCAAGGGTTATTGGATAAAGAAGAGTAAGACGCACACATATGTGGTTATGGTTATGGTTATTCGAAGGCCTCGGTATCACTGCAAACGAATTGGAATCCATAATTGCTCAACCGCCCGTGCCAATGGAATCACCCAAATTAAAACTCAGTTCATTGAAGGATCTAAAACAAAGAAAGACAGCTGCAGTTCTCGTCATAGCAGCTACTGCACATGCTTGTGTTTCCTCAATAACTTAACGATTATGCTCAGAAACCTACGCAACTGGCTGGGCTCGACGGCAGTGGTTACAGTCTCTGGGGAGACCTATTTTGACAACAACAACCAAAGTTTTGCTTTATTTTCGTGCCAAGGCATACGGGTGTTGGAGATAATAAGCGTACTGACATGACATACTTGCCAGTTTGGCTGATGGTGAGTGCGGAAGAGCATTGGACGGCTATAACTTTCTGAATGTCCTGATGGATACCGGACAACAACAACAACAAACAACTAAAAGAATTACCCCGAATCCATAGCCATGAATATACCACATTAATGTCATATTTTTTTTCTCGTTCGTCAGCTTTTACTTCTGACGAAGTCCCTGGAGACTTCCGGCTTGTTGCAGGAGCTACTGAGTTAAGTGCTCTGTGCACACCGTGAGCTGTGTGTCTCATCCGTTTTGATCCTGTTTCGATATCCCGCTTGTTTACGATGAATGATGATATCGTATGACAGGAAACAGTTGGCTGTGTTCACTTTCTGTGCGGTTTCGCCTTATGTCTTTTGGCGTGTGCTGAGACTGCTACGATGAGGACTACAGTTACCTTTCTTTGTTTGGGAGTTATGTTAGTAATTCGGATGATTCCACTGGCATGGGCGGTTGAGCAATTATGGATTTTAATTCGTTTGCAGTGATACCGATGCCTTCCATAACCAATAACCAATCCCTGGAGACTAAGAAGTGAATTTTGCGTGTTAATCCATTTTTCCCTGGCAGCTGTGTGCACAGGGGTCCCTCGCCGCACAGACAAATAACTCCGTCTTCGGAGGTACTCATATTTTTTTTTCCGCCCTTGAGTAATTGACATTTCAAGCTGGGCCTCGCTGCTGAGACCAGGGGGTGGTTGCCGCAGAGAGAAATCATAAATAAAAAACCCAACTGGTGCAGCCGGGATTTGAAACTGGTTCATCTCTCTCTCTCTCTCTCTCTCTCTCTCTCTCTCTCTCTCTCTCTCTCTCTCTCTCTCTCTCGAACCCGGCGTCTTGCCTCAAGGCCAACCAGTCCCCTCTCCCTGTGCTATAACAAATATATATAAATAATAAGTGACATATAAATGCACAAACCTTGACCCTAACCGGGAAGCTTTTTATTACAATGTATTTTTGACTTGCCTCACTCATCTCCCTTTCATTCCATACTCTCTTCTGTCCTCCACTCTCCATCACTAATAAGATGTGTACATTACAATCGCCTGTGAATTCAAATGAGGTAATTTATATTAATGGCTTCATTAAGTAATGGTCTCTTGCTCTCTGCGTCTTCATAGTTGTCATATCTAGCCCTCAGAAAATAGAGGCTTGCTCACTCCAGCTTTAGGAGATGAGGAATTAAGGTCAGGAAAACAATGGTCATGTAAAAGATTTAAGGTCAGGAAAACAATGGTCATGTAAAATGTTTAAGGTCAGGAAAACAATGGTCATGTAAAATGTTTAAGGTCAGGTAAACAATGAACATGTAAAATGTTTAAGGTCAGGTAAACAATGGTCATGTACAATGTTTAAGGTCAGGAAAACAATGGTCATGTAAAATATTTAAGGTCAGGAAAACAATGGTCATATAAAATATTTAAGGTCAGGAAAACAATGGTCATGTAAAATATTTAAGGTCAGGAAAACAATGGTCATGTAAAATATTTAAGGTCAGGAAAACAATGGTCATGTAAAATATTTAAGGTCAGGAAAACAATGGTCATGTAAAATATTTAAGGTCAGGAAAACAATGGTCATGTAAAATGTTTAACAGGCTAACGATTGTAAAAACAACTACTCGTCATTGCTAGAAGCTAAATTCATGATAGCGACGAGTAAAATAGAACATGCGTGTCGTTAACGAACCCATAATCTATATTTTACATACCTAGTTGTCAACCATTATGATTCTCCTTCTAATATTTACATGTCATTAATTTTTTTCTGGATTTTTTTTTATACCAGCACGTTTCAATTCATGTTCTTTTTATACTAGCACGTTTCAACTCATGTTCTTTTTCGGAACTTGCCTTCCTTCTAGGAAGTGTGGCAATGAAATTTGAACATTATTTCAAAAAGGGAGTTAACTAGAAATGTTTTTATCCAATTATCTTTCCTTCAAAAATGTATAATTTTAAAATGAAGTTAATGAAAGTGGGGACAAATTGTCTGTCTTCTGAGATTTTGCTGATTACGATGGGAGCTACTAGCTATGGGTCAGTGGTTCTCAAAGTAACATTTCCCTGGGGGCAAGGGATTAAGAGTTAGACATTGGAGTCAGTAAATATGTCTGGGGTTGCTGTTCTATTTCGGCCTCGGAATGATAGCTGATATCACACACACACACACACGCACGCACGCACGCACGCACGCGGGCGGGCGGGCGGGCGGGCGGGCGGGCGGGTGGGCGGACGAACAGACGGACAGAGAGTGTGTGTGAGAGAGAGAGAATGAGGTTAGACATTATAGTGAAGGAAAGCAAAAATAAACATCTCAGCCTTAATAGCAAAAAGACAAAAGTAATGGTAGCAACAAAGAAAAAGACTTCACCGCAATGCATAATAAAGACAAGTGGAACAATATTAAAACAGGTAAATGAATTTAAATATTTGGGAAAATGTTAACCTCAGACGGTAGATGTACAACAGAGGTGATATGCAGAATGGCTCAGGCAAAAGCAGCTTTCCAAAAAATTAGGAAGGTACTGTGAAATCCATTTTTGACAATAGAAAGAAGAAAAAGTGGACAATAGGACAACAGACAAGAAAATCACCGGAGACTGAAGAAATGTGGTTTTACAGAAGAATGTTGAGAATACCATGGACAGCTAAGAAGAGCAATGGAAACGTTCTGTAAGAGGCCGAAGCAAAAACAGAGCCAATGTCGAAAATTAGGAAGAAACAATCATCTTTTTTGGCCATGCAGCAAGAAGGGAGCAGCTGAAATATATTGTGACAACTGGGAAAATTGAGGGATGAAGAGGAAATCAAAGAGAAAATATACCAGACAGCTTGAGAGAATGGCTAGGCAGAAGGTCAACAACAGAAATGATAAATAACTATCAAGATCGAAAGTTATGGAGAGACATGATCACCTACGCAGTTAGGCAAGGGACATCATGATGATGTTTTTATCGTGTATTATATCGTGTATTATATCGTATGTTATATTGTATATTATATCGTGTATTATATCGTGTATTATATTGTATATTATATTTTGTATTATATCATGCAATATATTGTACTACATTGTATATTCATCATCATCATCGAGTGCTGTCTCCGCATCGAAGGTTGGCTACCATGGAGCGCCATTCCACTGTCTCTTGCTTTGATGGCGCATATTGTCATAGGCTGACTTGTCCATCTTTCGATGTTACTCATCCATGTTAGTCTTGGTCTGCCTCTGCCTCTTTTACCTTGTATTTTTCCTTCCAATATTACTTTTAGTAGGTTGTTGTGTCATTTCCACAATGTAACATTCGAAAGAAAGCCACGGAGAGAAATTCTTGCTATTGTCATATTGCATATTACATCGTGTATTATTACATCGTGTATTATTACATCGTGTATTATTATATCCTGTATTATTATATCCTGCATCATATTATGTATTATATTGTGACGATTTCCAAAACAATATAGCAACATTGAAGGACATCAGAGACTCGAAGTGAACAATTACTACCAACTGTGGCGAGATGCGAACACGGGACCTTCGCTGGCCTCAGTTTGATGCCATGCATCTAGGCCATCTAGCCCCGCACCCAACTTGTTTTACTGATTTCTTCTTTTTTTTCTTTTTGATCTTCTACTACCGCGTTTTTTGTGTGTGTGCTCTTTTTCCATTTGGTAATTGAAAATTAATCCCGAGGCATCTACTCTATTCCACAGAATTATACCCGGCATCGTTCTCTTTTGTCATAATCTCTTCTGCGCTTGTTCCGATCTACAATCATGATTCTCTTTGATTGTGCTAATCTAATTAGCGTTATTTTTATTGACTGGCAATGATTATGTTCATTATATTCTCTTGTATGGCGTAATACCGACCACATTACCCCCAAAAATCATGTGCCGAAGGTCTGTAAAATTTATGGTCACTAACACAATATTCCTTATACACATCTTGGCGTGACGGGGCACTTTACTTTTTTTGCTTACTATATTCTCTTGTAATATCTGAAATGCATAAAATAGGCTCCTTTGATGTTATATTAATTATCAAGACAACCTGATCATCATCATCGTGTACCATACCGGTCGGTGTAGGCGTTCATGTCCTTCCACAATCTACTATCCACAGGTCATCCTATCAACTCTGTTGTTGACTGTTTTCCATGCCATGACACCAAGCTGTCTAGTATCTTCTCTCTTTGTTGGCCACGATCTCTCTTTCCCTGTATTTTGCCAGTTGTAACAAATTATTCCAACTTTCCTCTTCTCATGATGTGCCCGAGAAATGTTGATTGTTTCTTTCTTATATTTTTTAGGAGCCCCATTTTTGTGTTTGCTTCTTTGAGAATTTGCTCATTTGTCTTTTTAGCTGTCCAGGGAACTTTCAACATTCTTATGAGAAATCCCATCTCTGTGGCCTCTAATCGTCTTTTCATTTGTTTATCTACTGTCCATGATTCACTTATTTAGGTCAGAAATGGCGTCAACCTCAGATAAAGAGAAAAGACACTGATTGTATTTGCATGCAGTAGTCATCATACATTAAGAAGGAATATTTTAGGTGGCACGCTGTGTCCTGACCTGGGCTAGGGCAGCGACATAGGCAGCGACATAAATGTCCTGCCCTGACCTTCGCCACTCTGTATACTTGCCTTGCTCCAAGCACTGGTAGCTTACATAACGGACATACTTGCTTTGCCCTGACATATTCAACATATTTGCATTGTCCCAGGCATTGGAGACCGCCATACCTGCGTTGCTCTGACATATTCAACATATTTGCGTTATCCCAGGCATTGGAGACCGCCATACCTGCGTTGCTCTGACATATTCAACATATTTGCGTTGTCCCAAGCATTGGAGACCACCATACCTGCATTTCCCTGACATATTCAACATATTTGCGTTGTCAAAGGCATTGGAGACCGCCATAATTGCTTTGCTCTGACATATTCAACATATTTGCGTTGTCCCAGGCATTGGAGACCGCCATACCTGCGTTGCCCTGACATATTCAACATATTTGCGTTGTCCCAGGCATTGGAGACTGCCATAATTGCGTTGCTCTGACATATTCAACATATTTGCGTTGTCCCAGGCATTGGAGACCGCCATACTTGCGTTGTCCTGACATATTCAACATATTTCCATTGTCCCAGGTATTGTTGACCGACATACTTACGTTGCTGTGACATATTCGACACACTTCCATTGTCCCAGGCAATGGTGATCTCTTCTTCTTCTACCTTTCAGCTCCCTGTGGAGCATAGGTCTTCAACAAACACTTTCCAAGTCGTTCTGTTTTTTGCCATTCTTTTAAGATCATTCCATGTCTTCCCTATCATCTTCCTCTCTGCTTCGATCTGTCTTCTCCAAGAATTCCTTGGTCTTCCTCTTTGTCTTTTCCCCTGCGAATTCCAAAAAGGACCTGTTGTGTAATACTCTCAGTTGGCTTCCGTAGTGTGTGTTCTATCCAGCGCCATCGTCTTCGCTGTATCTCTTTATCCACTGGTATGTGACTGGTACATTTCCATAATTCTATGTTAGTGATTTTGTCCTGCCATTTCCATCCTTTTATTCTGCGTAAGCATCCATTAATGAAAGTCTGTATCTTCGTGATTGTCAATTTTGTTGTTCTCCGTGTTTCACAGTCATATAATAGGACCGACTTAACATTTGAGTTGAAAATTTTTATTTTTGTATTTAACCTAATTTCTTTGAATTTCCATGTTTCCCAGTGCATTGAAAGCTCCTCTTGCTTTTGATATCCTTATTTTGGTATCATTTTCTGTTCCTCTCTCTTTATCTATATTACTGCCCAGATATATGTAAGATTGTACGTCTAGTAGAGGTATTTCTCCTAGTTTTATTTGGTTATTGCCATCTGTATTAATTCTCATAATGTTGGTCTTATCTCTATTAATCTTCAGTCTTAGCTGTTGTGATCTCTCATCAAGTTTGCTCATTTTATCCTGCATTCTGTTGATGGCTGTATGATGGGAGAGCTATGTCATCAGCAAAGTCTAAATCATCAAGTTGTTTGGTCAGTGACCACTGGATTCCATTTCTGTTGTTTTGAGTTATTTTCATGATCCAATCTCTGGCCAGTAGTAAGAGAAATGGAGACAGAAGGCATCCCTGCCTTACTCATGTTCTTATTTCAAAAGCTTCTATATGCTGTCCTTCATGCACCACACTACATTTCGTTCCTTCATACATTGTTTTTATCAGGTTAATAAACTTTATGGGGATTCCGTAATGACTCAGCAATTTCCAAAGCATTCTTCTGTCTAAACTATCAAATGCTTTTTCGTAATCTATGAATCCAATATAAAGTGGGGATTTTAGTTCTAAACTTTGTTCAACTATTATACGTAGAGTAGTTATTTGATCAGCACATGATCTGTTCTTCCTAAAACCTGCTTGTTTATCTCTCAAATGTTTCTCTATAGCCTCTTTTAGTCTCTCCAGAATGATTCCGTTTAATATTTTTCCTGGCATTGATAGTAGCATAATTCCCCTATAATTTGTGCACTCATGTAAACTTCCTTTCTTTGGTAGTTTGATCATATAACCTTCTTTCCAGTCTTTAGGTAATTCTTCCCTCTCCCATATTTTATCTAATAGATTATGTAACATCTTGGTAGAGGTGTTAATATCTGCTTTGATGGCTTCCGAAGGAATTTCATCTGGTCCTGTGGCTTTGCCATTTTTTAATAGTTTGATGGCTTTCATTATTTCTTCTTTGCTTGGTTTTCCACAGTTAATGTGTAACTCTTCTGCTGCTGGTAGTATATCTGGAGGATTATTTGAGCTGGGTCTGTTCAAAAGTTCTTCAAAGTACTCTTTCCATCTCTCCATTTGTTCCCTTATATTACTAAGCAGATTTCCTTTCTTATCTTTAATAAAGGCATTGATCTGTTTGTATTTTTAATGGTGACCTACTTACCCACAAATAAAAAAAATCAGAGGATAGATTAACCTCAAATCAGTATCGGTTACCTGACTGACCCTTGGGCTTTGGCCTTTTTCTTGGCTAGGTACGATATTTTCAAACTTGAAACGTCTTCTAGATCATATTAGACTAAATATGCATTTTAAAAATGTGTAGTTAAAATTATATTGTTATCCCGATGTAGTCTTTAAAATAAAAAAAAGTAAAGAGCCACGTCACTCCAAGTGGAGTAGAGGGAATATGGTGTTAGTGATCATAATTTTTACAGACCTTCGGCACATGATTTTTACGGTAATGTGGTCGGTATTACTCCCATGCCGATTTACTTTCCCAGAAAAAAATCCGGTGCACATTGAAGGCTTGGGGAACTTGAAAGCCGTCGATCAGGATCGAAACGGTGCTCTTGTCCTTTGTAGTCCAGTTCACTAACCACTGAGCTTTCGTGACTCCCCAATGCAAGTCTTCCTTCAGACTATTTGTTAGTCCATTCCTGTCATATAGAAAATATGCCACATCTGGGGATTGAACCAGAGGCCTCTTGGTTAATTGATTGAACACTTATCCACCCAGCTAGCCTGATTTTCATAACCGAAATCAAAGACCGGGCGGGGTAAAAATACCTTTATTAATGGATGCTTGCATAGAATACAAGAATGAAAACGGCAGGATAAAATCACAAACGTAGATTTGTGGAAAAGTAGAAGTCAAATACCAGTGGATAACGAGATACAGCGAAGACGATGGCGCTAGATAGGGCACACATTGAGGAAGCCAACTGAGAGTATTACACAACAGGCTCTTTTGGAATCCCAAAGGAAAAAGATAAAGAGGAAAACCAACATATTCTTGATGAAGACAGATGAAAGCAGAGATGAAGATGATGGGGACGACATGAAATGATCTTAAAAGAATGACAATAAACAGAATGGCTTGGACAGTTTTTGTTGAAGACATGTGTTCTATAGGGAGATGAAAGTTAGAAGAAGAAGAAAAAAAAAAGAGACCATGGGAGCAGCCCTAACTAAAGAAGATGCACTAAATCGCAAAAAAAAAAAATTAAAAAACGCACGCACATTTTTCTTGTAAAATCAAACCGCTCTTAATTAGCGACGTGAGAACAATTTTCAGGTAACTCTTTCTATTTCAGCTGTACATGTTTTAATGTATGTGTTGTGTCCCCTGTGTTAATGTTTTAAATTTAAATAAATAAATACATGTAACTAATACACAAGGTTAGGTAACGTGAAACACAAAATATGTACACACATAGTGTAATGCCTGTGTTGGTGGCAATGGAGATATAAAGTTAAAAATAATAAGGAAAAGTAATGGGAAACACAATAAATAAAAAAAAAATTGGTACATTAATTAATCCCCCATAGTATCGTTGATGTTGTTTGTTTGCGTTCACAAGCTTTATCGTTGATGTTGTTTGTTTGCGTTCACAAGCTTTATAGTTGATGTTGTTTGTTCGCGTTCACAAGCTTTATCGTTGATGTTGTTTGTTCGCGTTCACAAGCTTTATCGTTGATGTTGTTTGTTTGCGTTCACAAGCTTTATCGTTGATGTTGTTTGTTTGCGTTCACAAGCTTTATCGTTGATGTTTGTTTGCGTTCACAAGTTTTATCGTTGATGTTGTTTGTTCGCGTTCACAAGTTTTATCGTTGATGTTGTTTGTTCGCGTTCACAAGTTTTATCGTTGATGTTGTTTGTTCGCGTTCACAAGCTTTATCGTTGATGTTGTTTGTTCGCGTTCACAAGCTTTATATCTCTTGCGAAATCCCGAGGGACTGAATTTTTCGTGAATATCATTTTTCCCCCTTTTTTCTCCACACTGGCAGCCGTGTGCTGAGGTGTCCCCCGCCATACAGGCAGATATTCTCCGACTTCAGAGGTACTCTCATATTTCTGTCGTCGAAAGTTTTAACGTTTCAGGCTAGATTTTTCCTATTAATTTTGCCCTGGCAGCGGCTATTTTTGGCCTACTCTTTTCTATTTCGAACTGTCTATGGTTATTTAACATGCACAGAGTGCACACAGGGTCTCTTTTTTCCGAGAGGGCTAGATAGACACTGGATCTCACTATCAAGAAACCAGGGAAGAGTAAAGTCACGGACTCTATTCTTTATTTTATTTTTTGTTTTTATTTTCCACCGCCCCTGTGTTGGGATTTAAACACCGGACCTTCTTGTCTAGAGGCCGACATCTCGCTTCTAGACCATCCAGCCCCCCACACACATCCCATAGCATTTCAACATTCCTGAAATCGCAAGGTCTTAGATCCAACATGATATGTACTGGTTTTGTACAGGCTTTCTTTAATTCTCGGTTTTTGGTGGGAAAATGTGGGAGTATATATAAACTCCTGTGACCTGCGGAGCAGGGTCTGCGCACCATCAGCTGGCCACTATCCAGCAGTTCTACCTCCTCGTGGTCTCCCTTGGCAACAGTTTGCGTCAAAACAGGCTAGCTAACAAAAGGAAAAATTAAAAAATAGAAAAAAATGGTATGTAAGAAGCTTTACGTGATAAGTGGACGACACAGACTAAACGACGTTTCGGCCCAAAAGGCCTTCAACGTGGTTTAGGCTGTGTCGTCCACTTATCACGTAAAGCTTCTAACATACCATTTTTTCTATTTTTTAATTTTTCCTCACATTCAGCTTTACTGCAGCTTTGCATTTTTATGCCTTAAACCTTAGCTAACAAAAGCTAGGATCGTCATGCTCCTCGTAGTGGCGGCGCTTACTGATATAGAAGACCTAGTATTGCACTAAATCTGGACAGGACTAGTAGTTTCCCAGCATTGCCTGGGATTGACGAACTCTAACTGCTCCACTAAGAGCTGGGAATGTCAAGAAAGCCATTACGGCCCGGCATATCAGTGAGTAAACGTGCACCCTGCCCGCATCAACTCATGACATTACATCAACAAGTGAAGAAGTTGAAATGTGTCCAGTCTGGATGTGCTTCAAAACTAGGTTTTCTATATCAGTAAATGCCAGCAGGACATAATCGTAAAATGGTCAAGTTTTGGATTAAAACTTACATTTGATAATCGTAAAATGGTCAAGTTTTGGGTTAAAACTTACATTTGATAATCGTAAAATGGTCAAGTTATGGATTAAGACTTACATTTGATAATCGTAAACTGGTCAAGTTTTGGGTTAAAACCTACATTTGATAATTGTAAAATGGTCAAGTTATGGATTAAGACTTACATTTGATAATCGTAAAATGGTCAAGTTTTGGGTTAAAACTTACATTTGATTATCGTAAAGTAGTGAAGTCATTTATTAAAACTTACATTTGCTAAGGTAAAAAAGTCAGTTACTGATTAAACTAATCTTTGCTGAAATGCGTAAAATAGTTCTATTTTCTGTAAATGAAAACATAATGCCACAACTTAAAGTAGTCAAGTTACAAGTGTAAACATAATTTACTTAAAGTCAAGTTATGGACTGCAAGTTACATTTGCTTAACGTAGATTAGTGAAGTAACGAATTAAATTTACATTGGCTTAATTATTGAGTTGTTAAGTTCTGGATTACAACTTAAATTGGCTTAATTATTGAGTAGTCAAGTTATGGATTAAAATTTACATTGACATAATTATTGAGTAGTCAAGTTATGGATTAAAACTTACATTGACTTAATTACTGAGTAGTCAAGTTATGGATTAAAACTTACATTGACTTAATTATTGAATAGTCAAGTTATGGATTAAAACTTACATTGACTTAATTATTGAATAGTCAAGTTATGGATTAAAACTTACATTTTCTTAAAGGAGAGTAAAGCTATGGGCTACAAATTGCATTTGCTAAAAGTAGAGACAGCCGTCCTCTAATTTTGAGAAGCGACTATTCCTTTTCACAGTCTACTGGGAATGGACAGGAAAAAAAATGTAGATTAAAAAATAAAAAGAAAACAGCATTGCTATAGCCTTACTACTGGATGCACAACACAAAATTAAAACGACGTTGCAGCTCATTAGTCCTTCTGCTGAAACAATTGACAAAACACAAAATAATATTAATTAATTAATACTACATGACACTTTACTTTTTTTTTTTTTTTTTTTTTTTTTTGTAATGGCAATAGCGAGAAAGAAAGAAAAACTAAACATCATAATATATAATACGACTGTGAAATAAGTAGACAATTTTAAATATCTGTTGGCACGTTAACACAAGACAATAACCAAGAGACAGAGATAGATATAAGGTGTAACAAAGCATGTCAAGTTAGGCCAAGTATCAACACTATTGAAAAACAAAGCAATAACTACGGAAGCAAAAAGGGCAATATACAAATCAATTTTTCTACCAACTCTGTTCTATCAGTGCCAGAATTGGACGCTGGACTCAAGAACAATAAGAAAGATAACGACCACAGAAATGAAATGTGTCAGAAGTAAGACAGGAAACAGCTTAAGGGACAGAGTAAGAAACACTGACCTGAGAAAGAAACTCGAAATTGAACCAGCCATCGAATACATAAAGAAACAACAGATAAATTTGTTCGGTCACATAACAAGACAAAAAGAACTAACAATGACTCAAAAAGCCATAAACAAACGCTACGAAAACGCCAGATTAAGAGAAAGACCGAGAAAGAGATGGATAAAGGGAATACTAGAGTCACTAGGAGGAATAACATCAGAAGAGGCCAACAGAAGAGCAAAGAATCGCAGATTGTATCTCCTCTCGACGCCAACGGCAGCAGAGGAAGGATAGAAGAAGAAGAAGGAGCAACTTAATTATAGAATACATATAGAAGAGAATATCATTATGAAAATAGATGAACGAAACGTCTATGTGTGCACCGCTGCTATTACAAGGTCAGAAGCAAAATGATTTCCGCAGAACGTCTCGAAAATGACGTTAAATTGACGTTGACGCTTTATGTTTTTATTTACAGCAAGATGAAATAGTTTTAGCCATTCAGACAGGCACATACGGTTTTTACAGTGCATTTTTAGTACCTGTATGTCTTTCCTTATCCACCTCACCTTGGTTGGCCAGACTGGTCTGTTAACGCATGTTCACCGCTCTGTACAAGGTTGATGGGGTAGGATATAGATCAGTTTATGTTTGTAGGAGGGAAGAAAGGTCGAGAGGAAGGAGTGAAGGAAGGAAAGAAAGGAGAAAAGAAAGGAAAAAGAATGAAAAAGAATAAATAAAATAAAGAGAATGAAAAAGAAAGAGAATGAAAAAAGAAAGAAAATTAAAACAAAGAAAACAAATTATAAAATTAATTAAAGAAAAAGAAATAACGAAAGAGAGAAATAAAGAAAGAAAGAAGGAAATAAAATGGTAACGAATGAAAGCAGGAAAGAAAGAAAGACAAGTGTAAAAGAAAGATTGCAATAAAGACAATGAAAAGAAATGTAATTAATTAAGGAGAGAAAATGAAAGAAAGAACGAATCTGAAACGGTAATAAATAAATAAATAAAGAAAGCAAGAAAGCAAGAAAGAAAGAAAGAAAGAAAGAAAGAAAGAAAAAAAAATTAATACTTGTTTATCTGGTTCTAAAAATAGACAAGGTTTGCGTTGCCACAACGGGGCTCCCTCTCAACAATAACATCATACGTGATGTCTTTACCAGCGGACGCCTCAATCTTCGTCCAAGATGTCTGCCCTGGCAGTCACAACTAAAACCTTGTGTCATGTAAATAGACTTTATGTGTGCGTGCGTGTGTGTGTGGTAGGGGAGAGATTTGGTGGATGGGTGGGGGAGGGAGGGGGGCAAATTAGGTTTTATTTTATTATGAGGAAAAGTCATCAGGGTAAGAAAGTAAAGAAAAAGTTTAGAGTTAAATATTTACATAAGCTGAGCGGAGGGACATCAACAAATCGTCTTGTACAGTAATGTCACATTTGTCTACGTCCCAGGACATGCGGGAGTATGGAAAATTGAAAGAGCGGACAGGTTGACTAGCTGTGCTATTGTTGAGGACGGTCAAACAATGGATCAGGCGGACATCATCAATGCCCTCCGAGAAGTGGGAAGGGCGCAGGACTTCGACAACCATGAGTCCACGTCACTCCTTCTAATGAAAGAGATGAGAGTTAAGACGAGCACAGACAGAAACGAGAAACTTAGTGGGCGTGTAAGAAGACTTATCAACCAACACAGAACTGGAGTCGTCAGTCGCTGGACACTGCGAGACTTGCTGAGGAGGGGATCTGAGCACCTATGGACATGTTCAAAGTGCAATGATGATGACCCGCAAATAACTCAATAACTTAATATTCTCATTTTGAACATTTTGCGGACATCACCAATGCCCTCCGAGATGTGGGCAAGACACATTACTTCGATAACCATGAGTCCACGCCACTCGTTCGATGAAAGAGATGGGAGTTAAGATGGGCACAGCCAGAAAGGAGAAACTTGGTGGGTGTGTAAGAGGACTTGCCAACCAACACTGAAATGGAGTCGTCAGTCGCTGGACGCTGCGGGACTTGCTGAGGAGGGGATCTTCTTCATCTTCTGCGATAATGACGTCATTCAGAGCAGGACTCCGGACTCTCTTATGAAGACAGCTGTCTGTTTAAGTGATTCGGTTGCCCCGTATAGTTTCTCTTCCAGGAATTTGGGTGTAGGTCACATTGTCCTTCTCAGGTCTGTGTACTGGGGGCAATCCTGTAGAACGTGTTTTGTTGTCATGTTATCCAGGGTATGGTGGCACTGGCTGGTAGTTCTCTTTTTGAGTTTGGTAAACACGTGGTTTCTCATTTTGTTGTCGCCTGTGCGTAGGCTAAGTATTATGACTTGATCCGTCCTTGATAGTTGCATGTATCCGTCCCTCTCGTTATACTTCAAGTGTTCTTGTTTCCATTTTTCTTGGTACTGGCCTTTGATGATGGATTTGGCTTCATCTGAGCACCTATGGACATGTTCGGAGTGCAATGATGACGTAAATAACTCAGTAACTCGATATCCTCATAAACATTGTTTAAAACATATTTACTATGCTATTGACATTTTATTCTGCAAACCAAAAATAAGTGTCCATCTTGTATTCGCTTCTCTTGTTTTTGCTTTTATATAAAATCATGTTATGAGTCATTGCATCTCAGTGGTTAGACAACTGGACTACTAATGACAAGAAGTTTGGATTATATTTTCCTATCGACCTATAGGGGTAACGAAAGATGTCAAAAATGGATTGCATAGTATCTTCCTCATTTGTTTTAAAGCTGCTTTTGTCTGAGCCATTCTTCATCTCACCTCTGTCGTACATCTTCCGTCTGAGGTTAACAAAGTAATTGTACATTGTTTGTGACAATAGAAACAAGAAAAAAAAGTTCTTAAATTTTATGTAGTGCTAGTTTTAACATATGGATCATGGACAATAGGTCAACAGAGAAGAAAATCAATGGAGTCTGTAGAAATGTGGTTTTATAGAAGAATGTTAAGAATACCATGGGCAGCTAAGAAGAATATTGAAAACATTCTGAAAGAGGCCAAAGCAAAAAGAGAGCTAATTTCCAATATTAGGTAAGAAACAATCATCATTTTTTGGCCATGTAATGAGAAGGGAACCACTGGAATATATTGTAACAACTGGGAAAATTGAGAGACGAAAAGATAGAGATAAGCAAAGAGAAAAGATACCAGACAACTTATGAGAATGGCTTGGCAGAAGGTCAACGAAAGCAATAATAAATAACTGTCGAGATCGAAAGTTGTGGAGAGACATAATCACCTACACCAGCAGGCATTATATTTGTTCATGATGATGATGTAAATGATGATGAAGATGATAATGAATATTCTTATAGCTTTTCAGCAAATTATCGCTGTTTAAATATTATTGTGCAATAAAATGTAATCATAGAGAACTATCGGTTTGCTGGTAGATTATAGATTCGGCAGCTCTAAGGTTTCTGCCCTTCATCTTAAAACTACATCAACTACTGTCAAAGCCACTTATTTTTTCCCTAAACGTGTAAGGTAAAAAAAGAAAGTTTAGCGAACAGAACAAATATTTTTAACTTAAAGAAAGAAAGCATACAATCTTTACCTTTCAAATAGGCTTACATTGTAATTGAATAAACAGCTGTGTGCATATGTTGCGCGACCCGATGAGGGACATACATCTGCTACAGATCAGCCCGAACGATCCGCAGTCAACGGAGCAGCACAAAGCCTGAGACGAACTGTTAAATGACAAACTGTGCAGTAGTGGAGGGGAGCAATGAGTTGAATGTAGCTTTCGTTATATTCCTCTTTGTGGATGTTTGTTAGAGAATAGAGGAGATCGCATTTCTTGACCTAATCCGGACGGAGTTACGGTTCTTTGCGAGAGGTAGATACTGTAACTGTTACTATAATTATAAGTGAATATTATATTTATTTTACATGACGCTTTTGGTTGTGAAATTATTATATAAAGTAATTCTATTTGTGCACTTTGTATCGGTCTGCCTAGTTATAGTAGACCCTGCTCCTTAAGCACACAATCTGAAGTGATTCAGTGTCTTACAAGACAAAGCGATATACTATTATTATTATTAATAATAATGTTATTATTAGTTGTGTTATTGTTATTAATAATGTTATTATTATTAGCTGTGTTATTATTAATAATAATGTTATTATTATTAGCTGTGTTATAATTATTAATAACGTTATTATTATTAGTTGTGCTATTATTAATAATAATGTTATTATTATTAGTTGTGTTATAATTAATAATAATGTTATTATTATTAGCTGTGTTATTATTAATAATAATGTTATTATTATTAGCTGTGTTATAATTATTAATAACGTTATTGTTATTAGCTGTGTTATTATTAATAATAATGTTATTATTATTAGCTGTGTTATTAATAATAATGTCATTATTATTAGTTGTGTTGTTATTATTATTCATGTACCATATCGGCTACCGTGGACGATCATATCTTTCTACAATTCTCTGTCCGCAGCGCAACTGTGAATTATGTTGTTTGACTGATTACCGTACCACAGCATCAAGCTATCTGGTATCTTATCTCTTTCTCGTCCGCAAACTATTAATATAATTGGAGAATAAAGGTTGCATGTCAAGTGCAGTCATCACGAGATGTTCTAATCAAAGTATTTGGTTCAACCACCTACAGAATAAAGCGGCATGGCGTAATACCGACCACAATACCCCAAAAATCATGTGTCGAAGGTCTGTAAAATTTATGGTCACTAACACCATATTCCCTATACGCCACTTGGCGTGACGGGGGTACTTCACTTTTACTTACCTACAATATAAATACTATTACCCTGTCGTGAATCGAACTTCAGCTGATGTGTATAGAAAATAATAACTTACAACACTATATAATAATGTAAATAGAAGATAATAATTGATAACATTATATAATAATGTAAATAGAAAATAATATTGTATAAAATTATATAATAATGTAGATAGAAAATAATATTGTATAAAATTATATAATAATGTAAATAGAAAATAATATTGTATAAAAATTATATAATAATGTAAATAAAAAATAATATTGTATAAAATTATATAATAATGTAAATAAAAAATAATATTGTATAAAATTATATAATAATGTAAATAGAAAATAATATTGTATAAAATTATATAATAATGTAAATAAAAATAATATTGTATAAAATTATATAATAATGTAAATAAAAAATAATATTGTATAAAATTATATAATAATGTAAATAGAAAATAATATTGTATAAAATTATATAATAATGTAAATAGAAGATAGATCATGTGAATTATTCTCCTTATCAATAAGTATCCAGAAGACTGTGGTGCTTCAACAAGATGTAGCCAGCCCCGCAGCTATATCATTAAGTAACATACCCCTTGAATCTGTGAGAAAGTTCACCTATCTCGGTTCTATGGTCACAACCAATGTCTCCCTTGAAGAAGAAAAAAAATACCCAAATTGGAAAGGCACCTTCCACATTTGGCAAACTTAAAGATAGAGCGTTGGCCAACACCATTTTAACACTCAGGACTAAGATTCAAATTTGCCAAAGTTGTATGCTTAGTACACTTCTATACGGATCAGAAACTTGGACTACCTATGCAGGGCAGGAGAAAAGGCTGAACAGCTTTCATGTACGTTGCCTTCGTAAGATTATGAACATCAAATGGCAGGACAAAGTAACTAACTCTAATGTCATACAACAAGCCATTGATCATGGCAACACTTAGGATTTGTAGACTAAGGTGGCTGGACCATGTAAGAAGAATGGAAAACAATCGTATTCCCAAACAAATATTGCACGGCGAACTTAAGGACGGAAAGAGACCAAAGGGTAGACCAGTTGGGAGATATAAGGATGTTTGCAGGGCTTCTGTGAGGGGATTTTCTATAAGTGAAAGGAACTGGGAACACGTGGCTGCGGATCGTAGCACATGGACAGCAAACATCAAAAATGGCACAGCAACTTTCGAGACAGTGCTGATGTCAAATTCAGAAGAGAAAATGCGCAAGAGAAAGGAGACAAGGACGGGTACCGCGGGTACCCCTTGATCGTTCTGTGGATGGATCTGTCTGTGCAGGATTGGCAAATCCAGCGACGAGAAAAGATGTTCAGTAAATCAGCACCCAGTATGAGACACTAATGCTTTACCAAGCTACTGACTTATCATGATTGCTTGCTACCAACCGTCTGTCAAGACGCCAAAGGCCAAAGGGATTTTATACATATATATATATATATAATAATAATAATAATGTATAAAATTATATAATAATGTAAATATAAAATAATAAAGTTTATTAAATGTAGACTTAGTTGTGGTAGGAATGAATTCGTACGCTCACAGTGAGAGAAAGCTGGTCGAATGCCAGTAGGGGGACAAATTGGGTGAACAGTCACGTGGTAGGACCAGGGAACAGACGAGTTATGCGCATGTGAAAGCCCCAGGGTCTGATTTAACACACATACTCACTGACTATCAAGAAGTCAAATATGAACATTATGCTTCATTTGTTCACTTTGAGTTCAAGAGAGTTCTGAGCTCTGATTACTGAACTGAGAATAAAAGCTCCCGGTTCGATCCCAATGGACGACATTTAAGGTCATTCAGCCTTAAATGGGTACTTGACTTTCCTGGAGGAAAAAAAAAACAACTTTGGCGTAATGCCGACCACATTGCCCAGAGATATGTCGTTGAGCACACAAAATATAGGCGCTAATACTATCATCATCATGAAGTACCGGGCCTGCTGGCGTAGGTGATCATGTCTCTCCACAACTTTCGATCAGTTATTTATCATTTCTTTTGTTAACCTTCTGCCAAGCCATTCTCTTAAGCTGTCTGGTATTTTTTTCCCTTTGCTTCCCTCTATCTCTACGTCCCTCAATTTTTCCAGTTGTTACAATATACTCCAGTTGTTCTTTTTTCATTACAAGGCCAAAAATTTATGATTATTTCTTCCTAATAATGGAAATTAGCTCTCTTTTTGCTTTGACCTCATTCAGAACACGTTCATTACTCTTCTCAGCTGTCCATGTAATTCTCAACATTCTTCTATAAAACCACATTTCTACAGACTCCAGCTAATACTATATTTGGACGTTATCACCATATTCTCTATTGTCCATGCCACGTGACTTGGTTTTCTTTCTTTCTTTCCTTTTCTATTTTCCTGGTGCAGAAGGAACACAGTTTTTCCTAGAAGAATCACTGCCTTTTAATCAGCTTTCATCCACCGAATATCAATCATAAAAAAAGTAAACTAAAGAGCCCTGTCACGCCAAATGGCGTGTAGGGAATATGGTGTTAGTGACCATAATTTTTATAGACCTTCCGCACATTATTTTTGGGGTAATGTGGTCGGTATTACGCCCGTGCCGCTTTACGTTCCCAGATAAAAATTCGGTACCCATTTAAGGCTGGAAGCCCGGAAGTCGTCGATCAAGATCGAACCAGACGTCTTGTAGTACAGTTCACTAACCACTGATCTATCGTGACTCCCTAATATCAATCATAGCAGGAGATTACTAGCATTTTTACAAATGAAATCACTCACCAGTAACGCAGCTTAACTGTTATGGCTATGGAAGGCCCCGGTATCACTGCACACGAATTAAAATCTATAATTGCTCAACCGCCTGTGCCAGGGGAATCATCCGAATTACTAACTCATCTCCCAAACAAAGAAAGGTAACTGTAGTCTCTATTATAGTAGTCTCAGCACACGCCAAAAACATAAGGCGAAACCGCACAGAAAATGAACACAGCCAACTGTTCATTGTCATACGTTATCATCATTCATCGTAAACAAAGGGGATATCGAAACATGATCAAAACGGATGAAACACGCAGCTCACGGTGTGCACATAGCACTTAACTCAGTAGCGTCTGCAACAAGCCGGTCTTGGAATATGAGGAAACTGCAACCAGGAACACTTTTCATACATAGCCATCAATGGTTCCTGTCGCCTATCCACCATATTGACCGGAAGTTCACGTCCTTCCATCTAACGATTTCTTTACTTAACGAAAAAGCTTTCGTACAATTTGTGAATCACAAGTCGTGCAACAGAGTTCGTGGACGTGGGGTAAGCGTTCTGCTCGGAGGTTCGCAGTGTCTCCAGCAGAAGATCGGAGACCAATGGACGTATCCGGAGTGCAGTGATAATGAATGATCGTAACATAGTAAAATATAACAGAACATAAAATAAGCTGCAGAACATAAAATAAGCTAACATAACAACATCGGCCGTCATCACCAAGATTATAAAGTGTAAAGTTTCTATTATATTGTTATTAACACGACTGACCCTTTGCCACCAATCATTCCCCTATGTTCTTATAATGCTAAAAATGCTTATATATATATATATATATATATATATATATATATATATATATGTTTGTGTGTGCGTGTGTGTGCGCGCGCGAGCGGGCGTGCGTTCGTGTGTGTGTCCAGTCTTAACATATGGATGTGAATCGTGGACAATAAAACAGACAAGAAAATAACTGAAGGCTGTAAAAATATGGTTTTACAGAAAAATGTTGAGAATACCATGGATAGCTAAGAAGAGTAATGAAAACGTCCTGAAAGAGGTCAAAGCAAAGAGAGAGCTAATTTCCAATATTAGGAAGAAACAGTCATCATTTTTTGGCCATGTAATGAAAAGGGAACAGCTGGACTATATTGTGTAACTACTTGGAAAATTGTGGGACGAAGAGATAGAGGGAAGCAAAGAGAAAAGATACCAGACAGCTTCAGAGAATGACTTGGCAGAAGGTCAACAACAAAAATGATAAATAACTGTCGAAATCGAAAGTTGTGGAGAGAAATGATCACCTACGCCAGCCGGCATGGCACATGACGATGATGAAGGACTACAAAAATTCTCAAACTGTCTCTTCTCTCTACACTGAAAGGTAAATAAAAAAGAAAAGTTGAAGTAAATGACGATGAACTTATTTATATCCATGTATCTATTGACCTTTCGAGCCGTAGCCGGCTCATTTGGCGTTGATCAAGATACTCCTTCATATGAATTTCTGTTCTAGCAGTTTTCAATTCTTTTAAAGATATTTTATCAAATCTCGCCATTTGTCTCTGTTCTGTGCAAGCAGCTCTATCTCTTATTTACATAGTCCCATCTTTATCTAACCTGCACGTTCTACATTCGCTTTTAACGCTCCTCACACGTTTCTCGACATTCCATACCTAACTTTCCTTGCAGGTGATCACAAGGCCAAAATCACGCCGTGTCGTTACTATGTTCTAAACAAAAGCCTGAAGTGGTGGGGTGGGGGGGGGGAAGATGGGGTGTTGGAAGGCCGTTTCGATTTTACTTTTCAGCCAACAATTCAAAATAGGAAAAAAAAATTACAAACGAAACATGAGACGCTTATTTTATTGCCGGGGCAGCAAAAAGAAGAAGAAAAAAATCACATAAACTCAAGAATTCTAAGAGGCAGGTGTTTAGTATCGGAACAGCCCTTCAGACGTCGTTAATCCCCGTTAAGATAGGATTGAAGTTAAAAGATTACAGTCTCCATAGCATCCGGGTAACTTACAAAAAAATAGGAATAACCCAAACCCGGAGACACTTCCGTCTTGTCTGTGAGTGGAGATATTAATGAATTATGTACGTAATTTGAGGGAACGAAACATCACAATGAAGTCTTGTTATAGGGAACAATTAGTGAACTTTGTGTAAGTCTGAAGAAACACTGAAAACAAAGAAAATAAGTGGCAGATTAATGAGCTCATATTTTCTTTATATTCTACGGCCAGGACTAAGGGTTAATCGTATTTCTTGTAATTTTGTGTTTGGAGCGTCATCTCTGTTCATTCCGGGAACATCCATAGGTGTTCCGATCGTAATCTCTAAGGTATGAGAACCTCTGAGAACACGTAGCGATGTGCACGAACTCTTTTGAACGGCTTGGTTTAAGTAATTCGTAGTCCTTGTTGTGATATGTTAGAATCGTCATCACAACACTCCTGGCACACCCATAGGTATTCTGATCTTCTACTCCAAATACTGATGACCTCCGAGAAAACTGATTCATGTGAACGAACTCCGTTAAACGGCCTGGGATTCATCATTCGTATGCCCTTCTTATGCTATGTTAGACACGTCATAACAGTAATCCGGACACATCCATAGGTGTTCAAATATTCTGCATCAATGACCCCTCTGTACGAACCGCCATTACACGGCCTGGACCATAAAATGTACTCTCTAGGTTCTTAATTAAGACAGGTGTCACCGGAGTCGATCATTCACATATATGTTCTGCTGTCCGTTCCAATAACAATCGAAGTGTTTGTCTACTGATTGTTTCTGTCATGTCTACTGGTCGTTCCTAAGCTGTCTACTGATTGTTCCTGTCATGTCTACTGGTCGTTCCTAAGCTGTCTACTTATTGTTCCTATCCTGTCTACTGATATTTCCTGCCCTCACTACTTATTGTTCCTGTCATGTATACTGATTGGTCCTGCCTTGTCCACTGATTGTTCTTGTCCTTTCTTCTGATTATTTATGTCCTGTCTGTAGATTGTTCTAGTCCTCTCTAATAACTGTACATTTCCTGTCGGTTATAGTATATTTATTTTTTCTTGTTTCTGATATTATATTATAACTTGTCAGCACAGCACATTTATAGTTGATCACAACATTAATCATGACAGGGTTCTCGTATGTTCATTATATAATCATAATCAGTTTATTGATCTCTATTATTATTCTTGGCTGATTATGATCGTACTGTAGTGGATGCACTTATCTTAAATTAATGTTAATTAATTCAGGACTTCTCTGAGACAAATAGCCGGTGGATATGATCAGTCCCAAGTGCATATCTTGCATTCAATATTAATCAACTTACGTTCACGAGGAATGTGAAACACAACTTGAAAACTCTCAGGCACTTCACAACTAAAATGCATATGTTCATTGCTTTCCTTACTACTCTCTATCAACTTATTTAGTAACTTCTCAACTGACTTGAAACTACAACTTGAAGATTCTAACTTCCTAACTAACTGGCTCAACTTTATAATCTTAACATATTAGATCTGACTTCCATCTCTATAAATTCTAGCTCTTCTATTTCTACTGTCTAATTGTATACATCTAAATGTATAATTCTATAACTTCTATCTAACTGCTTTTGGCAGTTCGGCCGAGGCCGGACTAAGCTTACTTAGTCTACATCTTGACTTCTCTCTCTCTCTCTCTTACTAATCTCTGTCTAAAACATATTGTGTTGAAGTTTAAATACTCCAACCACAACTCTTCGCCTAAAAATCAGCAGCCAATCAAACTGTCTCAAAGTGACAATTTGCGCACTTCTGATCACTTGAGTTGGTCATTCCTCACCATTCTGTGACTCAAAATCTGACCTGTGTCCCAATCATCCACGACTTAATAAATAACACTTTGTTTTCGTGACTTTCTATGCCCTATTTAAATAATTATTACCTCATGACAATGACCTTTCCTGGTAGTTAGATGACAACTTATTTATCCGACGGCCAAAGTCATGGGGTCAACGCATGTTATTTTGTTATTTCCCCAACCTGCTTTGTGGAAATCTGCGTCTACTCTCACTCACAAACTTGGTTGAAGTGGAAATTTCCATGGACCTAAACTATTATGTCCATGATAATTCTGGACCTTACCTCCTTCCCACTTTCTGTGTATCCACTACCCCCTATGTGACCCTGTGTGTGTGCTATTGTTTATGAAAGAATGGGTAACGACTAAATTACCCGCTCCCATGCTTTCATTAGCTTACTGTTACACCGTCTACTGATTGGTCCTGTCATATCTACTGATTGGTCCTGTCATATCTACTGATTGGTCCTGCCATATCTACTGATTGGTCCTGTCATATCTACTGATTGGTGCTGTCATATCTACTGATTGGTCCTGTCATATCTACTGATTGGTCCTGTCATATCTACTGATTGGTCCTGTCATATCTACTGATTGGTGCTGTCATATCTACTGATTGGTCCTGCCATATCTACTGATTGGTCCTGTCATATCTACTGATTGGTCCTGTCATATCTACTGATTGGTGCTGTCATATCTACTGATTGGTCCTGTCATATCTACTGATTGGTCCTGTCATATCTACTGATTGGTGCTGTCATATCTACTGATTGGTCCTGTCATATCTACTGATTGGTCCTGTCATATCTACTGATTGGTGCTGTCATATCTACTGATTGGTCCTGTCATATCTACGGATTGGTCCTGTCATAATCTACTGATTGCCCTGCGTTAATTGAACTTGCTGCTCTCTTTTTTCAATTATGATGTTTTTCCTGCTTTCGCCCCTCGTGGCACCACGTTCAACTACTCCTCTGATACGTGAGTTATCCACCTCTTCGCTGTCCCTTTCCGGTGAGAGTTGCTCTCCCCTTACAATGTAATGAATGTACATCTTCAGGAAATCTTGCTCAATGGCATTCTCTGCCAACATATCGGCCATCTTATGTCTACGAGTTCCCACATGCTAGTGGGCAATATATCCAAGCGTTTCTGTTGATGTTAGACACGTCGAGTAGATGCACCCTCTCTTTGCGACGCATAATTACTAGACTAGTCTAGACTGGACTGGACTGGACTGGACTAGACTAGACTAGACTAGACTAGACTAAAACTAAACTACTGACGGAGAAACAATATATGAGAAGAATGTAAGACATAACAAGAAACAGAATCAACAATCACGATACAATGATTCTATTCTATTCTATTCTACTCTATTCTATTCTATTCTGTTCTGTTGTGTTCTGTTCTATTCTATTCTATTTTGTTCTGTTCTATTCTATTCTATTCTATTCTATTCTGTTCTGTTCTGTTATATTCTATTCTATTCTATTCTATTCTATTCTATTCTATTCCTGTCATGTAATCTCCTTCACTACAGTCGACAGGCATCCCCATATTCGTTTCAACTCGAATCCCAGCATTTCACGAACCGTCAAACCGTCCCTGTCAGATGTTTATTATAGAAAGATTTTTCCCCTCCCACCAGGCTCACGTGATCGACTAGATCCCGTATTCATCCCTAAACTCTTCTGTCTCTCAATGTATACATCCTTCTTCCACCCATCTTCATCCTCATCCCGTAAGGAATTAAGAACAAACATAGCAATGTCCTCTTTGTTCAGCCGTACTCAGTGTTTGCACGGTGTTCATTTATTTGTCTTTGATACTTTTGTTGGTGTGCTCATATATGTCCTTCTAGGGGACTAGCTGGTTTCGAGGCAAGATACCGGCCTCGAGGCAGAGACGTTGTGGGTTCAAATCCAGGCTAGTTGGGATTTTTATTTATGAATTCTCTCTACGGCAACCACCCATTTTCTCAGCAGCGAGGCCCGGCTTGAAACGTAAATTACTCATGGACGGAAAAAAATATGAGTATCTCTGAAGACGGAGTTATCTGCTTGTGGGCGAGGAACCCCTGTGTACACGGCTGCGAGGGAAAAACGGATTAACATGCAAAATTCAGTTCCTAGTCTCTAGGAACTTCGTCAGAGGTAAAAGCTGGCGAATGCAAAATAAAAGAAAAATGTATGTCCTGCCGTTAAAATAAAATTCACATACTTCTCCTATTATACAACCAACGTTGTATCTCAAACTTGAAATCTTTTGTGGTTAAAATTTGGATTTTGCATCCTCCGAAAAGTTTGAGATTAACTAATGAGTAGCCAAATACCCCGGCTCGTTAATTCTAGATATCACTAGCGAAAAGGGGAGGTGGAAAAACGTGGTGGGGTGGGGGGGGGGGAGAAGGCAACCACATTAACAATTAATGTATATCCTCATGTACTATACCGTTTGGCGTAGGAGGTCATGTCCTTCAACAATTCTCTATCCCAGTACATCCTATCAACTTTGTTGTTGACTCCCTTCCATGCCACGACACAAAGCTGTCTGGTGTCTTCTCTCTTTCCCTGTATTTTGCCAGTTGTAGCCAAGTATTCCAACATTCCATTTCTCATGAAGTGAATGAATAATATCGATTGTTTCTTTCTTGTGTCTTTTATGAGTTCTCATTTTTTTTTTTTAAATTATGTTTGTTGACTTTGGCGAAAAGAATATATGCAGAATGTCATGTTGGTTGACTATGTCGAAGTGAATATATGATACATATCATGTAGGTTGACATTGCCGAAATGAATATATGCTATATGTAAGTTGACGGGGAGCCGCGATAGCTCAGTGGTTAGTGAACTGGACTACAAAGGACAAGAGGTAGGGTTCGATCCCAACCGACGGCTTTCGGTTCACCGAGTCTTTAATGGGTACCGGATTTTTTTTCTGGGAAAGTATAGCGGCACGGGCGTAATACCGACAACAATACCCCAAAAATCACGTGCCGAAGGTCTGTAAAATTTATGTTCACTAACACCATATTCCCTATACGTCACTTGGCGTGACGGGGGCTCTTTACTTTTTTTTTTTTTTTTGTATATGTGTTGGCATTGGCGATAACGGCTCTATATCATTTCAATTGACAGCGATAAAAATTAAAAAAAAGATTATATATTGAGCGGATGGCCGAATCGATAACTTGTCGAGCTTCTTAGAAAGGAGGACGCGGGTTCAAATCCGGGAAGTGTCAAAAGTTTATAATTGTTTTTGTTTGGATCGTCATCACTGCACACCGGACGATTCCATAGGTGCTCCGATATCTCCATCGAGAATTTCGATTGTAGGAAACTCTTTGTACAGAGCTTCGCAGCAGGAGGCAATCTGATCATCAGAAGCGGACTCCGTCGAGCAAGTGTTTCAGAGCCCTTTTTCTTCTTGACATTCTAGAGGAGGAAGGCCCGCCTGGGTCATGACTCCCAGGCGTCGACCTCCTACAGCATCGCATTTAAGGCTTACACTATATTTTCGCCACAAAATAACTACACTTACTCTACGCAGTACTCGAATATAGTTACTTACCTGTATTAGCTTTACCTCCGCAAGAACTTACCTGTCTTGGCATTACCCCGGAAGTTGCTATGCTTTTCAGTCGAGACAAAATGGCTACTACTATCAACGTCTTGTTATAGGCCCATGGAGCCGTCGGCCCGGAATCTTCACCTTCATGACGTATCATTGAAGTTGATAATGTTGAAAATGAATCCCTCTCTACGTCATGTGAGTTGATATTGACCGAATATCGCGCCATCGTCTTTGTCTTCATCCTACCGCAAAGTGAGTGTAGGTGCGTTATGTCGGTAGTTTACGACAAGTCGGCCTATTTGCGCCTTTTGGCTCGAAACACCAATCTTCGGAATGATGTTTTCCTTAAATATCTTCTATAGGTGATTGTGTAGTTCTACTACTATTGTGTAGTTCTACTACTATTGTGTAGGTCTACTACTATTGTGTAGTTCTACTACTATTCTGTAGTTCTACTACTATTGTGTAGGTCTACTACTATTGTGTAGTTCTACTACTATTCTGTAGTTCTACTACTATTGTGTAGTTCTACTACTATTGTGTAGTTCTACTACTATTGTGTAGTTCACCTACTATTCTGTAGTTCTACTACTATTCTGTAGTTCTTCTACTATTGTGTAGGTCTACTACTATTATGTAGTTCTACTACTATTGTGTAGTTCTACTACTATTATGTAGTTCTACTACTATTGTGTAGTTCTACTACTATTGTGTAGTTCACCTACTATTCTGTAGTTCTACTACTATTATGTAGTTCTACTACTATCGTGTAGGTCTACTACCATTCTGTAGTTCTACTACTATTGTGTAATTCTACTACTATTGTGTAGTTCACCTACTATTGTGTAGTTCTACTACTATTATGTAGTTCTACTACTAGTATGTAGTTCAACTACTATTATGTAGTTCTACTACTATTGTGTAGTTCTACTACTATTATGTAGGTATACTACTATTATGTAGTTCTACTACTATTGTGTAATTCACCCACTATTATGTAGTTCTATGTTACTAAAATTGAAACACAATTTAGAATGCCTATAATTGAAGTTATGACTTATAAGAAATATTAGACTTTACAGTGCGGAAAGCAGATATAAGGGACTCAGCCTTAATAGCAAAAAAAAACTGAAGTGATGGTAACAACAAAGAAAAAGACATCATCGTAATGCACAATAAAGACAAGTGCAACAATATTAAAACAGGTAAATGAATTTAAATATCTGAGAACAATGTTAACCTCAGATGGTAGATGTACAACAGAGGTGAGATGCATAATAGCTCAGGAAAAATCAGCTTTCCACAAAAAGAGGAAGATACTGTGCAATCATTTTTGACAATAGAAACTAGAAAAAGAGTTCTTAAGTTTTATATAGAGCCAGTCTTAACATATGGATGCGAATCATGGACAACAGACAAAAAATCACTGGAGGCTGTAGAAAATGTAGTTTTACAGAAGAATGTTGAGAATACCACGGACAGCTAAGAAGCTTAATGAAAACTTTCTGAACGAGGCCAAAGCATAAAGAGAGCTAATTTCCAGAATTAGAAAGAAACATTCATCGATTTTTGGCCATGCAATGAGAAAGGAACATCTGAAATATATTGTAACAATTGGGAAAATTGAGAGACGAAGAGATAGAGGGAATCAAGGAGGAAAGATACCGTACAGCTTAAGAGAATGACTTCGCAGAAGGTCAACAGAAATGATAAACAACTGTCGAATCGAAAGTTATGGAGAGACATGATCACCCACGCCAGTACATATGGTACCTGATATTTATAATAATTAAGTTATATCGTGACGTGGGAAAACAATTGCATTATGAGCATGACTTATTTTCTGTGGTCACATCGTAATAAGTTGAAAACCGCTGCTGAAATGAATTGATTGGGAGAATTTCTCGGTTTCAGGAAATCGCTTTTTGTTAACGGTCACTGGCAATCAGTTTGGATAGAGGGGAAGGGGGAGATGAAGGAGAAGCAAGGCATGATGAAATAAAACTTAAGATAAATTGAACGATAGACAGACCAAGAGGAAAAGATGAATGTTGAGGAGCGTTCTTGATTTGTGAAAATTGTGAGAGAGAGAGAGAGAGAATAAAAGGAGGGATGGATTTACATAGACAGATGATTGGGCAGAGCTAAAGAAGAGTAAATGTGAGGATTAGTTTAACACCGGATTGGGGAGAGAGAGGATAAAAGAAAGAAGAAAGTTTAGTGGCGGGAAATGATAAGGAAAGAGATTAAGAGAAGGAGCAGATTATAATGAAAGAAGATTATAGAGTTTTGCCAGCAGAATAGAAAGAAAAATGTATGTGCGTGTGTGAATGTAGAAGTTAGTGCCAGTGTTTATGTCAACTTATACGGAGATATATGGAGAAAGGAAAAAAATGAGTGATCTGAGAGAGAGAGAGGCACACACACACACAGAGGGAGAGAGAGAGAGAGAGAGAGAGAGAGCGAAAGATGTGTAAAGTGGGACAAAATAATGGGATATTTTTTAGCAATGGACATTAAATAGAGATAGAGAGAGATGTATTGTAAGACGAAACAATGGGATTTATTTTTTTAGCGATGGACATAAAATAGAGAGATAGAGAGAGAGAGAGAGGTATTGTAAGACGAAATAATGGGATTTATTTTTTTAGCGATGGACATAAAATAGAGAGATAGAGAGAGAGGTATTGTAAGACGAAATAATGGGATTTATTTTTTTAGCGATGGACATAAAATAGAGATAGAGAGAGAGAGAGGTATTGTAAGACGAAATAATGGGATTTATTTTTTTAGCGATGGACATAAAGTAGAGATAGAGAGAGAGAGAGAGAGGTATTGTAAGACGAAATAATGGGATTTATTTTTTAACGATGGACATAAAATAGAGATAGAGAGAGAGAGAGAGAGAGAGAGAGAGAGAGAGGTATTGTAAGACGAAATAATGGGATTTATTTTTTTAACGATGGACATAAAATAGAGATAGAGAGAGAGAGAGAGAGAGAGAGAGAGAGATGTATTGTAAGATGAAATAATGGGATTTATTTTTTTAGCGAATGGGATTTATTATTTTAACGATGGACATAAAATAGAGATAGAGAGAGAGAGAGAGAGAGAGAGAGGTATTGTAAGATGAAATAATGGGATTTATTTTTTTAGCGATGGACATAAAATAGAGATAGAGAGAGAGAGAGAGGTATTGTAAGACGAAATAATGGGATTTATTTTTTTAACGATGGACATAAAATAGAGATAGAGAGAGAGAGAGGTATTGTAAGATGAAATAATGGGATTTATTTTTTTAGGGATGGACATAAAATAGAGATAGAGAGAGAGAGCGAGAGAGAGGTATTGTAAGACGAAATAATGGGATTTATTTTTTTAACGATGGACATAAAATAGAGATAGAGAGAGAGAGAGAGAGAGGTATTGTAAGATGAAATAGTGGGATTTATTTTTTTAGCGATGGACATAAAATAGAGATAGAGAGAGAGAGAGAGAGAGGTATTGTAAGACGAAATAATGGGATTTATTTTTTTAACGATGGACATAAAATAGAGATAGAGAGAGAGAGAGAGAGAGAGGTATTGTAAGACGAAATAATGGGATTTATTTTTTTTAGCGATGGACATTAAAAGAGAAAGAGGTATAGAGAGATATAGAGAGACGAAATAAAGAGAGGGAAATACAATGTAGAGTTGTAAACGTGCAACGTATTGATATGATGATAGAAAGTTGATATAATGATAACCGTTGAACATTTATTTGATAGTCGTAGGTTGATAAACTGGTTTTGGGTTGCTAAACTGGTTTTGGGTTGATAAACTGGTTATAGGTTGATAAAATAGTTATGTGTTGGGTTATTGGTTTGAGTGTTGGTATAATGTTTGTGTGCTGAACAGAAAAATGAATACTATAACAACGGGACAGTGGGTGGAAACAGAGAATACTATAACAACGGGTACAGTGGGTGGGAAAAGAGAATACTATAACAACGGGTAGAGTGGGTGAGAAAAGAGAATACTATAACAACGGGTAGAGTGGGTGGGAAAAGAGAATACTATAACAACAGGTAGAGTGGGTGGAAAAGTGAATACTATAACAACGGGTAGAATGGGTGGGAAAAGTGAATACTATAACAACGGGTAGAGTGGGTGGGAAAAGTGAATACTATAACAACGGGTAGAGTGGGTGGGAAAAGTGAATACTATAACAACGGGTAGAATGGGTGGGAAAAGTGAATACTATAACAACGGGTAGAATGGGTGGGAAAAGTGAATACTATAACAACGGGTAGAATGGGTGGGAAAAGTGAATACTATAACAACGGGTAGAATGGGTGGGAAAAGAGAATACTATAAAAACGGGTAGAATGGGTGGGAAAAGTGAATAATATAACAACGGGTAGAGTGGGTGGGAAAAGAGAATACTATAACAACGGGTAGAGTGGGTGGGAAAAGAGAATACTATAACAACGGGTACTATGGGTGAAATATAAAAATCAGAATAGCTCAGGCCAAAATAGCATTTCAGAAAATGAAAAATATCTTATGCAACAAATCTATGTCAATAGAAATGAGAAAGAGAGTTCATCGGTGCTATATAGAACCAATTCTGACCTATGGAAACGAATCATGGACAGTAGACAAACAAATGAAAAGACGATTAGAGGCCACAGAGATGGGATTTCTGAGAAGAATGTTGAAAGTTCCCTGGACAGCTAAAAAGACCAATGTGGGATTTCTCAAAGAGGCCAACACAAAAAGGAAGCTCATAAAAAACATCAGAAAGAAACAATCAACATGTTTCAGGCTCATCATGAGAAGAGGAAAGTTGGAATACTTGGTTACAACTGGCAAAATAAAAGGAAAGAGGGATCGCGGACGACAAAGAGAGAAAATACTGGATAGCTTGGTGTCACGGCATGGAAAACAGTCAACAACAGAACTGATACGATGCACTGTAGATAGAAGATTGTGGAAGGACATGATCGCCTACGCCAACCGGTATGACATATGATGATGATGACTATGGGTGGGAAAAATGAATACTATAACAACGGGTACAGTGGGTGGGAAAAGAGAATACTATAACAACGGGTACTATAACAACAGGGTGGGAAAAAGGACAGAGGAAAGCAAAAAAAAAAACATTATTAAAATTCATCATCAACGTTGAACACCGTCTCCGCATCGAAGATTGGCAACGATGGAGCGCCATTCCACTCTATCTCTTGCTTTGATGTGGCAGGTTGTCATAGGCTGACTTGTCCATCTTTTGATGTTATTCGTCCATGTTAGTCTTGTCCTGCCTCTGCCTCTTTTACCTTGTATTTTCCCTTCCTAGATGACTTTTAGCAGCCTGCTGAGCTTTTAACATGCGCCCATAATCTCTTTTGTCTTGTTTGAATTATATTTAGTAGTTCTCTTTTCATTTTTTTTAAAGACTTCATTGTTTGTTTCCTTTTTTTTATATCCAATTCTTCCTATTCTTCTTTATATCCACATTTGACGATTATCACTTTCGGGAGGACGTGAACTTCAGGTATATGGTGGATAGGCGGCAGGAACCATTGAAGGCTATGCATGAAAAGAGTTCCTTGTTGCAGTTTTCTCATATTCCAAGTCCATGGGGGACTGGTTGGTCTCGAGACAAGACGCCGGCCTCGAGTCAGAGAGGTTGTGGGTTCAAATCTCGGCTACACCGGTTGGGATTTTTATTGATGATTTCTCTCTGCGACAACCATCCCTGGTCTCAGCAGCCAGGCCCGGCTTGAAACGTCAGTTACTCATCGACGGAAAAAAATGAGTACCTCCGAAGTCGGAGTTATCTGCCTGTGCGGCGAGGGACACTTGTGCACACGGCTGCCAGGAAAAAATGGATTAACACGCAAAATTCAGTTCCTAGTCTCTAGGGACTTCGTCAGAGTTGAAAGCTGGCGAACGCAACAACAACAACAACAACAACAACAACAACAAGAACAACAACAACATATATCCACATTTGAAAGGCTTCAATTTTCTGTTCTGTTTCTATTCAAATTACATAATACAATATCACCGACTGAATTTATGGTTTGGATAAAGGACACAGAGAAGAGATGTGAAGAGAGATGATCGCTTGCTTCAACTGGAATGGCACATTATGATGGTAATTATATTGGAAGAGGGGGGACCTCTCGAGACCGGCTGCACAAATTGGGATTTTTATTGATGATTTCTCTCTGCGGCAACCACCCCTGGTCTCAGCAGCCAGGCCCGGCTTGAAACGTAAATTACTCATCGACGGAAAAATATGAGTAGCTCCGAAAAGAGTTATCTGCCTGTGCTGCGAGGGACCCCTGTGTGTCCCTGTCTCTAGAGACTTCGTCTGAGATAAAAAGCTGTCGATCGCAAAATATATATATATTGAAAAAAAATGGCTGTCCTTTGAGCTAGCGATTGGTTATTGAAATATAATGGTTGCGCATTTATGTGATAGTTAAGAGGCGGTTAACATAAATGTTATACATTGATATGATTGCGCCACGTTAATATAAAGGTAGTGCGCTGTTATAATCGTTGAGTAATGGCTGATATAATGTGTGAGTATCGGCTGATGTAATGGTTGAGTAACTTCTGATGTAATGGTTGAGTAACGGCTGATGTAATGGTTGAATAATGGCTGATATAATGGTTGGGTAATGGCTGATGTAATGGTTGAGTAATGGATGATGTAATGGTTGAGTAATGGCTAATATAATGTGTGAGTATCGGCTGATGTAATGGTTGAATAATGGCTGATATAATGGTTGGGTAATGGCTGATGTAATGGTTGAGTGACGGCTGATGTAATGGTTGAGTAATGGATGATGTAATGGTTGAGTAATGGCTGATATAATGTTTGAGTGATGGCTGATGTAATAGTTGAATAACTTCTGATGTAATGGTTGAGTAACGGCTGATATAATGGTTAAGTAATGGCTGATGTAATGCTTGAGTAACGGCTGATGTAATGATTGAGTAACGGCTGTTGTAATGGTTAAGTAACTTCTGATGTAATGGTTGAGTAACTTCTGATGTAATGGTTGAGTAACGAATGATATAATGGTAGAGTAACGGCTGATATAATGGTTAAGTAACGGCTGATGTAATGGTTGAGTAACGGCTGATAAAATAGTTGAGTAACGGCTAATATAATCGTTGAGTGACCTGTGATGTAATGTGTTGAGCAACGACCAATGTAATTAATGGTTGTACGTTTGAATAATCTTTGTGTTGCACACAAGAGAAAGAACGTAAAACTTGTAGAGAGAGATAGATAGAGAGAGAGAAAGAGAGCTGCTTTCTAGAAAGAAAGAGAAAGAGAACTGGGTACTAAGGAGACAGCCAACGCACAAGAAAGGAGGCTGGGTACTAGAGACACACAGAGAGAGAGAGAGAGAGAGAGAGAGATGCTTTCTAGAAAGAAAAAGAAAAAGAACTGGGTACTAAAGAGATAGCTAGCGCACAAGAGGGATAGTGAAAAAGAGAGCTGACACTAGAGATCTATGGGCATTATATATATAGAGAGAGAAAGAGAGAGCTAAAACTAGAGATCTATGGGTATTACAGAGGGAGAGTGAAAGATAGAGCTGACACTAGAGATCTATGGGTATTACAGAGGGAGAGTGAAAGATAGAGCTGACACTAGAGATCTATTGGTATTACAGAGGGAGAGTGAAAGAGAGAGAGCTGACACTAGAGATCTATGAGTATTACAGAGGGAGAGTGAAAGAGAGAGCTGACACTAGAGATCTATGGGTATTACAGCGGGAGAGTGAAAGAGAGAGCTGACACTAGAGATCTATGGGTATTGCAGAGGGAGAGTAAGAGAGAGCTGACACTAGAGATCGATTGACATTATATAGAGAAAGAGAGAGTAAGAGAGAGTAAGAGAGAGTAAGAGAGAGCTGACACTAGAGATCGATTGGCATTATATAGAGAAAGAGAGAACAAGAGAGAGCTGATTCGATTGGCATTATATAGAGAGAGAGAGAGTAAGAGAGAGCTGACACTAGAGATCGATGAGCATTTTATATATATATATAGAGAGAGAGAGAGCTGACACTAGAGATCGATGAGCATTATATATATATAGAGAGAGATAGCTGACACTAGAGATCGATGAGCATTATATATATATATATAGAGAGAGAGAGCTGACACTAGAGATCGATGAGCATTATATATATATATAGAGAGAGAGAGAGCTGACACTAGAGATCGATGAGCATTATATATATATATATATAGAGTGAGAGAGCTGACACTAGAGATCGATGAGCATTATATATATATATATAGAGAGAGCTGACACTAGAGATCGATGAGCATTATATATATATATAGAGAGAGAGCTGACACTAGAGATCGATGAGCATTATATATATATAGAGAGAGAGAAAGCTGACACTAGAGATCGATGAGCATTATATATATATAGAGAGAGAGAGAGCTGACACTAGAGATCGATGAGCATTAGAGAGAGAGAGAGTAAGAGAGAGCTGACACTAGAGATCGATAGCACTATAGAGAGAGAGAGAGAGAGAGTAAGAGAAAGCTGACACTAGAGATCTATAGGTATTACAGAGGGAGAGTGAAAGAGAGAGCTGTCACTAGAGATCCATGGGTATTATAGAGGGAGAGTGAAAGAGAGAGCTGACACTAGAGATCTATGGGTATTACAGAGGGAGAGTGAAAGAGAGAGCTGACATTAGAGATCTATGGGTATTACAGAGGGAGAGTGAAAGAGAGAGCTGACACTAGAGATCGATAAGTATTATAGAGAGAGAGAGGGTAAGAGAGGGATGACACTAGAGATCGATAAGTATTATAGAGAGAGAGAGGGTAAGAGAGGGATGACACTAGAGATCGATGAGCATTATAGACAGAGAGAGAGGGTAAGAGAGAGCTGACACTAGAGATTGATGAGCATTATAGAGAGAGGGAGAGAGAGAGTAAGAGATAGCTGACACTAGAGATTGATGAGCATTATAGAGAGAGGGAGAGAGAGAGAGTAAGAGAGAGCTGACACTAGAGATTGATGAGCATTATAGAGAGAGGGAGAGGGTAAGAGAGCTGACACTAGAGATTGATGAGCATTATAGAGAGAGGGAGAGAGAGAGTAAGAGAGAGCTGACACTAGAGATTGATGAGCATTATAGAGAGAGGGAGAGAGAGGGTAAGAGAGAGCTGACACTAGAGATTGATGAGCATTATAGAGAGAGGGAGAGAGAGGGTAAGAGAGAGCTGACACTAGAGATTGATGAGCATTATAGAGAGAGGGAGAGAGAGGGTAAGAGTGAGCTGACACTAGAGATTGATGAGCATTATAGAGAGAGGGAGAGAGAGAGTAAGAGAGAGAGAGAGTAAGAGAGAGCTGACACTAGAGATTGATGAGCATTATAGAGAGAGGGAGAGAGAGTAAGAGAGAGCTGACACTAGAGATTGATGAGCATTATAGAGAGAGGGAGAGAGAGGGTATGAGAGAGCTGACACTAGAGATTGATGAGCATTATAGAGAGAGGGAGAGAGAGTAAGAGAGAGCTGACACTAGAGATTGATGAGCATTATAGAGAGAGGGAGAGAGAGAGAGTAAGAGAGAGCTGACACTTGAGATTGATGAGCATTATAGAGAGAGGGAGAGGGTAAGAGAGAGCTGACACTAGAGATTGATGAGCATTATAGAGAGAGGGAGAGAGAGAGTAAGAGAGAGCTGACACTAGAGATTGATGAGCATTATAGAGAGAGGGAGAGAGAGGGTAAGAGAGAGCTGACACTAGAGATTGATGAGCATTATAGAGAGAGGGAGAGAGAGGGTAAGAGAGAGCTGACACTAGAGATTGATGAACATTACAGAGAGAGGGAGAGAGAGAGTAAGAGAGAGCTGACACTAGAGATCGATTGGCATTATAGAGAGAGAGAGAGAGAGCTGACACTAGAGATCGATGATCATTATAGAGAGAGAGAGTAAGAGAGAGCTGACACTAGAGATCGATGATCATTATAGAGAGAGAGGGAGTAAGAGAGAGCTGACACTAGAGATCGATGAGCATTATAGAGAGAGAGAGAGTAAGAGAGAGCTGACACTAGAGATCGATGAGCATTATAGAGAGAGAGAGAGAGAGTAAGAGAGAGAGAGTAAGAGAGAGAGAGTAAGAGAGAGAGAGAGTAAGAGAGAGCTGACACTAGAGATCGATGAGCATTATCATCAAGTACAAGGCCTGCTGGCGTAGGTGATCATGTCTCTCTACAACTTTAGATCTCGGCAGCTATTTATCATTTCTGTTGTTGACCTTCTGCCAAGCCATTCTCTTAAGCTGTCAGTTATTTTTTCTCTTTGCTTCCCTCTTTCTCTTCGTCACTCAATTTTTCCAGGTGTTACAATATATTCTGGTTGTTCTCTTCTCATTACATGGCCAAAAAATGATGATTGTTTCTTCCTAATATTTTCAATTAGCTCTCTTTCTGCCTTGACCTCTCTCGGAACATCTTCATTACTCTTCTTAGCTGTCCTTGGTACTCTCTTCTGGAAAACTACATTTCTACAGACTCCAGTGATTTTCGTGTCTGTTGTTCTATTGTCCATGATTCGCATCCATATGTTAAGACTGGCTCTACGTAACATTTAAGAACTCTTTTTCTTGTTTCTATTGTCAAAAATGGATTGCATAGTATCTTCCTCATTTTTTGGAAAGCTAGTTTTGCCTGAGCAATTCTGCATCTCACCTCTTTTGTACATCTCCCGTCTGAGGTTAACAAAGTTCAAAAATATTTAAATTCATTTACCTCTTTTGATATTGTTCCACTTTTCTTTTTTATTTTGCACTGAGGTGACTCTTTTCTTTGTTGTTACCATTACCTCTGTATTTTTGCTATTAAGGCTGAGTCCTTTATTTTTGCTTTCTTTCACTATAATGTCCAACATTTCTTGTAACTCATTTTCACTCTTAGCGATTAAGACTGTATCATCAGCATACCTTAGATTAGTTATATTATGACCTCCAATTGTTATTCCAGGCATGCCCCTTATGGATCTTAAAATAATCTCACTATAAATATTAAACAAATCTGGTGACAGCGCACAACTTTGTCTAACACTCTGTTTTATTTGTTTAAACATTCCCAATTGGTTTCTAGTTCTTATGGCCGCTGTTTGTTGCCAGTACATGTTCTTTATTATTCTTAGATCTTTACTGTCTACGTTTATGCTTTCTAAAGTTTTGATTATTTCTTGGTGCTTTACTTTGTCAAAGGCCTTAGAGATGGATGGGCATTATAGAGAGAGAGAGAGAGAGAGAGAGAGAGAGAGAGAGAGAGAAAGAGAGAGCTGACACTAGAGATCGATGGGCATTTAGAGAGAGAGAGAAAGAGAGCTGACACTAGAGATCGATGGGCATTTAGAGAGAGAGAGAAAGAGAGCTGACACTAGAGATCGATGGGCATTATAGAGAGAGAGAAAGAGAGAGTTGACACTAGAGATCTATGGGTATTATATAGAGAAAGAAAGAGAGAGCTGACACTAGAGATTTATGGGTATTATATAGAGAAAGAAAGAGAGAGCTGACACTAGAGATCTATGGGTATTATATAGAGAAAGAAAGAGAGAGCTGACACTAGAGATTTATGGGTATTATATAGAGAAAGAAAGAGAGAGCTGACACTAGAGATTTATGGGTATTATATAGAGAAAGAAAGAGAGAGCTGACACTAGAGATTTATGGGTATTATATAGAGAAAGAAAGAGAGAGCTGACACTAGAGATTTATGGGTATTATATAGAGAGAGAGAAAGAGAGAGCTGACACTAGAGATTTATGGGTATTATATAGAGAAAGAAAGAGAGAGCTGACACTAGAGATTTATGGGTATTATATAGAGAAAGAAAGAGAGAGCTGACACTAGAGATTTATGGGTATTATATAGAGAAAGAAAGAGAGAGCTGACACTAGAGATTTATGGGTATTATATAGAGAGAGAGAAAGAGAGAGCTGACACTAGAGATTTATGGGTATTATATAGAGAAAGAAAGAGAGAGCTGACACTAGAGATTTATGGGTATTATATAGAGAAAGAAAGAGAGAGCTGACACTAGAGATTTATGGGTATTATATAGAGAAAGAAAGAGAGAGCTGACACTAGAGATCTATGGGTATTATATAGAGAAAGAAAGAGAGAGCTGACACTAGAGATTTATGGGTATTATATAGAGAAAGAAAGAGAGAGCTGACACTAGAGATTTATGGGTATTATATAGAGAAAGAAAGAGAGAGCTGACACTAGAGATTTATGGGTATTATATAGAGAAAGAAAGAGAGAGCTGACACTAGAGATTTATGGGTATTATATAGAGAAAGAAAGAGAGAGCTGACACTAGAGATTTATGGGTATTATATAGAGAAAGAAAGAGAGAGCTGACACTAGAGATTTATGGGTATTATATAGAGAAAGAAAGAGAGAGCTGACACTAGAGATTTATGGGTATTATATAGAGAAAGAAAGAGAGAGCTGACACTAGAGATTTATGGGTATTATATAGAGAAAGAAAGAGAGAGCTGACACTAGAGATTTATGGGTATTATATAGAGAGAGAGAAAGAGAGAGCTGACACTAGAGATTTATGGGTATTATATAGAGAAAGAAAGAGAGAGCTGACACTAGAGATTTATGGGTATTATATAGAGAAAGAAAGAGAGAGCTGACACTAGAGATTTATGGGTATTATATAGAGAGAGAGAAAGAGAGAGCTGACACTAGAGATTTATGGGTATTATATAGAGAGAGAGAAAGAGAGAGCTGACACTAGAGATCTATGGGTATTATATAGAGAGAGAGAAAGAGAGAGCTGACACTAGAGATTTATGGGTATTATATAGAGAAAGAAAGAGAGAGCTGACACTAGAGATTTATGGGTATTATATAGAGAAAGAGAAAGAGAGAGCTGACACTAGAGATTTATGGGTATTATATAGAGAGAGAGAAAGAGAGAGCTGACACTAGAGATTTATGGGTATTATATAGAGAGAGAGAAAGAGAGAGCTGACACTAGAGATTTATGGGTATTATATTGAGAGAGAGAAAGAGAGAGCTGACACTAGAGATTTATGGGTATTATATAGAGAGAGAGAAAGAGAGAGCTGACACTAGAGATTTATGGGTATTATATATAGAGAGAGAAAGAGAGAGCTGACACTAGAGATTTATGGGTATTATATAGAGAGAGAGAAAGAGAGAGCTGACACTAGAGATTTATGGGTATTATATAGAGAAAGAGAAAGAGAGAGCTGACACTAGAGATTTATGGGTATTATATAGAGAGAGAGAAAGAGAGAGCTGACACTAGAGATTTATGGGTATTATATAGAGAGAGAGAAAGAGAGAGCTGACACTAGAGATTTATGGGTATTATATAGAGAAAGAAAGAGAGAGCTGACACTAGAGATTTATGGGTATTATAGAGAGAGAGAAAGAGAGAGCTGACACTAGAGATTTATGGGTATTATATAGAGAAAGAAAGAGAGAGCTGACACTAGAGATTTATGGGTATTATAGAGAGAGAGAAAGAGAGAGCTGACACTAGAGATTTATGGGTATTATATAGAGAGAGAGAAAGAGAGAGCTGACACTAGAGATTTATGGGTATTAGAGAGAGAGAGAGAAAGAGAGAGCTGACACTAGAGATTTATGGGTATTATATATAGAGAGAGAAAGAGAGAGCTGACACTAGAGATTTATGGGTATTATATAGAGAGAGAGAAAGAGAGAGCTGACACTAGAGATTTATGGGTATTATATAGAGAGAGAGAAAGAGAGAGCTGACACTAGAGATTTATGGGTATTATATAGAGAGAGAGAAAGAGAGAGCTGACACTAGAGATTTATGGGTATTATATAGAGAAAGAAAGAGAGAGCTGACACTAGAGATTTATGGGTATTATATAGAGAAAGAAAGAGAGAGCTGACACTAGAGATTTATGGGTATTATATAGAGAAAGAAAGAGAGAGCTGACACTAGAGATTTATGGGTATTAGAGAGAGAGAGTGAGACAGTGATTAGTGAGAGAGAAGAAATCTGATTCGAATATAAGGGGATAAAAATAGATAAGAAAATATGAAAATGCGTAAAGGGAATATAGAGAGAAGTAGAGAATGAGCGAGACAGAAAAATAAAATTAACAAACGGAAAATGAGAGAGAAAAGAGAGTTAGTTTGATGTAGGGAGACTGAAATAAATGTCCTGAGCCAGTAGGCAGTGAATAGCAGCTAATAAGACACGGTGTGGAATAGGCGGTGGCGTCTTTGAGCCTTCAAATCCTGAAGACACACAAAGACAGACAGCCTGTGTCCTAATAGGAGAGGATCCGGTACGGTAGGGCTAAATACAAGGATATTTTTTTTTATTCCTAAGCTATTTATTTTTCTTTTGAGAGGCTCATCAACGATCGAGTTTGTGGTTGGACTAGAATAATGACTTGAAGATTCCAGACATCGGTTTGAGATTTAACTTAAATATGATTCTGTTGTCACACCATCAGTTCTGGTTCAGTTAGAAAAATAACAACTACCGAAATGAAATGTGTTAGCCGCATGACGGGAAATATTCTAAAAGGTAAAAGCTGAAAACCATATGTTGATCTCTAGATGTCGATCTCTAGAGTTGAGGAAAAGAAACATATGAATAATTACCCGCCATTGGATACATAAAAATACAACAAATAAAATGATTTGGTCAATTGATAAGACATAATGTTGAAAAAACAGAACAAAGAGCCATCAGAAAACAGTACAAGAACGTCAAACTGGAGGCTCGACACGAAACTGATAGATTGATTAAAATTTAGATTTGTTCTGTTTATTTTTATGTTGAAGTTGAAGGAATACACCTGAAGACAGTTCAGAGCTACAACAACCTTGGACATACTATAATCAATGATGAAAATGTAAAATTTGTAATAAACAAAAGATTAGGCATGTCAACAAGTAATTTTAATGATATGAAAGTAATATGAAAATGAAAGAATGAATAAATGAAATCATGAATAAATGAAAGTCAAATGTTGTTGTTGTTGCGTTCGCCAGCTTTCAACTCTGACGAAGTCCCTAGAGACTAGGAACTAAATTTTGCGTGTTAATCCATTTTTCCCTGGCAGCCGTGTGCATAGGGGACCCTCGCTCCACAGGCAAATAATTCCGACTTCGGAGGTACTCATGTTTTTTCCGTCGATGAACAAAACAATGGACATTAAAGACAGACAGACAGAGAGAGAGAGAGAGAGAGAGAGAGAGAGAGAGAGAGAGAACAAAACAAATAACAGCAGGGCTGAAACTAAGAATAGCAAAATGTTACATCTTCTCAACATTCCTATATGGTGCAGAAACATGGACATTAGACCAGAAAACGACTAACTGTGTGTTTATATTTTCGGAATTGGAGTCAACAACGATGGCCTAACATCATCAAGCGCTATACATTAAAAAAAAGACTTCCGGTATATGGTGGATAGGCGGCGGGAACATGAAAAATGTTCCTTGTTGTAGTTTCCTCATATTCCAAGTCCGGCTTGTTGCAGGAGCTACTGAGTTAAGTGCTCTGTGTACACCGTGAGCTGTGTGTCTCATCCGTTTTGATCATGTTTCGATACTCCAATTTTTTACGATAAATGATGATATCGTATGACAGGGAACAGTTGACTGTGTTCACTTTCTGCGCAGTTTCGCCTTATGCCTTATGTCTTTTGGCGTGTGCTGAGACTGCAACGATGGGGACTACAGTTACCTTTCTTTGTTTGGGAGATGAGATATTAATTCGGATGATTACGCTGGCACGAGCGGTTGAGCAATTATGGATTTTAATTCGTTTGCAGTGATACCGGGCCTTCCATAGCCAAATAACCAACCAACATTTTTTAAAAAATATGACGATCATCATTTTCAGGAGGACATGAACTTCCGGTATATGGTGGATAGGCGGGAGGAACCACTGAAGGATATGCATGAAAAGTGTTCCTTGTTGCAGTTTCCTCATATTCCAAGTCCTTGGGGGACTGGTTGGCCTCGAGGCAAGACGCCGGTCTCGAGACAGAGAGGTTGTCAGTTCAAATCTCGGCTACACCGGTTGGGATTTTTATTGATGATTTCTCTCTACGACAACCACCCCTGGTCTCAGCAGCGAGGCCCGGCTTGAAATGTCAGTTACTCATCAACGGAAAAAAAAAACATGAGTACCTCCGTAATGGGAGTTATATGCCTGTGCGGCGAGGGACCCCTGTGCACACGGCTGCCAGAGAAAAATGGATTAACACGCAAAATTCAGTTCCTAGTCTCTAGGGACTTCGTCAGAGTTGAAAGCTGGTGAACGCAACAACATTTGATTTTTTTTCCGAGCGTTGTGAATGTACCTCTTCCCCTGAAGTGATTCGCTGTGAGAGATCATCCTTAGTTGCTGTACTGGACCTTATCGATCCAGGGACTGCACTCTCGCCGTTTAGTGAGACTCAATGTAATATGTACAACCTGCATAGTGGTTTGGCATTGATACTTTAGTTATTTGCTCATTTGTATCTTTCCAAAAGGTATATGCTTCTTCTGTTTTACAACCGAAGTGATTAGAAGAAGCTATATCTTTTAGTTTAACAATTTTGTGATTAAAATATGAATATTGCATACCCCGAAACTCTCATATTTTCAAATCTTTGATCTGTTTTGTTACGAGTTATGACAACTAAATTTACTTTCATGCAGAAGTATTTACTTTACCTAAACATTTTACTTTTGTTACGAGTTATCATCATCAAGTGCCATACCGGTTGGCGTTGGTGATCATGTCCCTCCACAATCTTCTATCTACAGTGCATCGTATCAGTTCTGTTGTTGACTGTTTTCCATGCCATGACACCAAGCTATCCAGTATTTTCTCTCTCTCTGTCGTCCGCGATCTCTCTTTCCTTTTATTTTGCCAGTTGTAACCAAGTATTCCAACTTTCCTCTTCTCATGATGTGCCCGAAAAATGTTGATTGCTTCTTTCTGATGATTTTTAAGAGTTCCCTTTTTGTGTTGGCCTCTTTGAGAACTTCCTCATTGGTCTTTTTAGCTTTCCAGGGAACTTTCAACAATCTTCTGCGAAATCCCATCTCTGTGGCCTCTAATGGTCTTTTCATTTTGTGATTTGTCATGATTAGTCCAGGCAATATAAGAAGGTAGTTTGCCATTCCTTTCCTTCTTGGCAGTGACTGTACTAGTCGGAGATCGCAGCCATTGTCTCTATACATGAGATCCTCTGCCTGCCATCGCGGTGTGGGGACCATAACCGGCACTACTTGTCGGCTGCTCCCACAACACCATCCACCACCTGCTCCAATGGCTTCACATAACCCTGATAGGGGGGCTAAACGGGAGCTCCACCTTGCCCAGGGGTGTCCCGAAGACTAGCGGAGGAAAGGAGACGTCTTACTCCTCCTTTGTTAGGGCAGAACTCTACCCCGCTAACCAATGCGACGAGTTATTATAATGAGTTATAACAACTAAACTAAATTTACTTTCATGCAGGAGTATTTACTTTACCTAAACATTTTACTTTTGTTACGAGTTATAACAACTAAATTTACTTTAATGCAGGAATATTTACTTTACCTAAACATTTTAAATTCTTGTTTGGTACCACAAATTGAAACCACTTTCATAAAATGTCACTTGTTAGAGTAAGAGTAATGTACTAGATTCAAGACTTCTTCATCCTTAAATGCTTCAAAATCTCCAAGGTAGTGACCAAATTGCCATCTTGGAGTTCCGGTCAATATGGCCGATAGGCGGCAGAAACCATTGAAGCTCAGTCTGAAAAGTGTTCCTTGTTGCAGTTTCCTCATATTCCAAGTCCGGCTTACTGCCGGAGCTACTGAGTTTAGTGTTCTGTGCACACCGTGAGTTGTACTTTTCATCCAGATTGTGTTTCCTAATTCCGGTAGCTAACGGTAAATGATGGCTTCGTGTGCCGAGAGACTACAGCTCCGTTCACTTTCGGTGCTGTTTGGCCTTTCTGTGTCTTTTGAGTTGTGCTGTGACTGCTATGATTGGCACTACAGCTGCCTTTCTTTGTTTGGATCCTTCAAAGAGATAAGTATCACCATCAAGGGCGTTCTTCTCGAGAATGCATGGGAAAAGACCAAGTGGAAGACCCAGACGAAGATGGAAAGATGCAGTGAAAGAGACATGTAACAACAAAGGAAAATCTCCAACTCAGACAGTACGAGTAGCGCAATAACGACAAATGGTATAACCACGACACTTTTTCAGTATCAGTGAGAAAGAGAAAAAAAAGAATAAAGAAGAAGAATTAGATGAGTTTTAATTCCGATGATTCCACTAGCACGGGCGGTTGAGCAATTATTGATTTTAATTCGTTTACAGTGATACAGGGGCCTTTCGACTAACCATAACCATAACGATGCCATCTTGAGACGAACATAAACATCTGTGTCTGTGCATAACGCCTTCCATTAACCTTCGACGCCACATTTGTTGTGCAGTTTGTGCGCTTCCGCTTAGCCAGAAACATCATCATGTACCGGGCCTGCTGGTTTAGGTGATCATGTCTCTCCACAACTTTCGATCGCGACAGTTATTTATCATTTCTGTTGTTGACAAGCCATTCATTCTCTTAAGCTGTCTGGTATCTTTTCTCTTTGCTTCCCTCTATCTCTTCGTCCCTCAATTTTCCCAGTTGTTACAATATATTCCAGTTGTTCTCTTCTCATTACATGGCAAAAAAATGATGATTGTTTCTTCCTAATATTGGAAATTAGCTCTATTTTTGCTTTGACCTCTCTCAGAACATTTTCATTACTCTTCTTAGCTGTCCATGGTATTCTCAACATTCTTCTGTAAAACCACATTTTTTCAGACTCCACTGATTTTATTGTCTGTTGTCCTATTGTCCATGATTCCCATCCATATGTTAAGACTGGCTCTACATAACATTTAAGAACATTAGCCACAATTGTCTAAGATCAATTCACAGCACAGATGTGTCTTTATTTATTTATTTAATTATTATTTGAGCGCGAGAGAGTGTAATCTTTAGTTTTTGCCATAGCAGTTTTGCTAATAGAAAGGAGGTGTTAAGTCATCCTGGCTTTATACTGACCATCATCACCAGAATCATGTTGTTTCTCACTTTTGGAACTTTGCTCAATTACAAAAAAATTTCAAGTTTTATCTCTCCTGCAGGAGACACCCAGCATCTACAGCAATCAATCCCAGCTGATACGTGATTTTTTGCGCCAGTTTTCCACTTGGTCTTAGACACCGACCACGTGACCCAGAAAATGTGCCGTTGGTCGTTGAAAAATCAATGAGTGTCGCTAATAGAGAAAGATGGCTGCAGATTTCTTTTTGTTACTTCGGGGTTTGCCCCGTTAAGTGGGCCCGTTGTGCTGCAGCCTTGACACAGGCAGAGGGCATCCTTGTGGGAGTTAGGGAGAGAGAGAGTAGGGAGGGCGGAGGAAGAGAATAAATGAAGTGAGTGAATATAGAGAAGGAAAAAGGAGGGAATGGATGGACTGAAGTGTGAATGAGGGAGATGAAGGATGAGGGAGGGATGCAGAGAATGAAGTGAGGGAGTATAGAGAAGGGAAATGGAGGGAATGGATGGACTGAAGTGTGGATGAGGGAGATGAAGGATGAGGGAGGGATGCAGAGAATGAAGTGAGGGAGTATAGAGAAGGGAAATGGAGGGAATGGATGGACTGAAGTGTGGATGAGGGAGATGAAGGATGAGGGAGGGATGCAGAGAATGAAGTGAGGGAGTATAGAGAAGGGAAAAGGAGGGAATGGATGGACTGAAGTGTGGATGAGGGAGATGAAGGATGAGGGAGGGATGCAGAGAATGAAGTGAGGGAGTATAGAGAAGGGAAAAGGAGGGAATGGATGGACTGAAGTGTGGATGAGGGAGATGAAGGATGAGGGAGGGATGCAGAGAATGAAGTGAGGGAGTATAGAGAAGGGAAATGGAGGGAATGGATGGACTGAAGTGTGGATGAGGGAGATGAAGGATGAGGGAGGGATGCAGAGAATGAAGTGAGGGAGTATAGAGAAGGGAAAAGGAGGGAATGGATGGACTGAAGTGTGGATGAGGGAGATGAAGGATGAGGGAGGGATGCAGAGAATGAAGTGAGGGAGTATAGAGAAGGGAAATGGAGGGAATGGATGGACTGAAGTGTGGATGAGGGAGATGAAGGATGAGGGAGGGATGCAGAGAATGAAGTGAGGGAGTATAGAGAAGGGAAAAGGAGGGAATGGATGGACTGAAGTGTGGATGAGGGAGATGAAGGATGAGGGAGGGATGCAGAGAATGAAGTGAGGGAGTATAGAGAAAGGAAAAGGAGGGAATGGATGGACTGAAGTGTGGATGAGGGAGATGAAGGATGAGGGAGGGATGCAGAGAATGAAGTGAGGGAGTTAGAGAAGGGAAAAGGAGGGAATGGATGGACTGAAGTGTGGATGAGGGAGATGAAGGATGAGGGAGGGATGCAGAGAATGAAGTGAGGGAGTATAGAGAAGGGAAAAGGAGGGAATGGATGGACTGAAGTGTGGATGAGGGAGACGAAGGATGAGGGAGGGATGCAGAAAATGAAGTGAGGGAGTATAGAGAAGGGAAATGGAGGGAATGGATGGACTGAAGTGTGGATGAGGGAGATGAAGGATGAGGGAGGGATGCAGAGAATGAAGTGAGGGAGTATAGAGAAGGGAAAAGGAGGGAATGGATGGACTGAAGTGTGGATGAGGGAGATGAAGCATGAGGGAGGGATGCAGAGAATGAAGTGAGGGAGTATAGAGAAGGGAAATGGAGGGAATGGATGGACTGAAGTGTGAATGAGGGAGATGAAGTATGATGGAGGGATGCAGAGAATGAAGTGAGGGAGTATAGAGAAGGAAAAAGGAGGGAATCGATGGACTGAAGTGTGGATGAGGGAGATGAAGGATGAGGGAGGGATGCAGAGAATGAAGTGAGGGAGTATAGAGAAGGGAAAAGGAGGGAATGGATGGACTGAAGTGTGGATGAGGGAGATGAAGGATGAGGGAGGGATGCAGAGAATGAAGTGAGGGAGTATAAAGAAGGGAAAAGGAAGGAATGGATGGACTGAAGTGTGGATGAGGGAGATGAAGGATGAGGGAGGGATGCAGAGAATGAAGTGAGGGAGTATAAAGAAGGGAAAAGGAAGGAATGGATGGACTGAAGTGTGGATGAGGGAGATGAAGGATGAGGGAGGGATGCAGAGAATGAAGTGAGGGAGTATAGAGAAGGGAAAAGGAGGGAATGGATGGACTGAAGTGTGGATGAGGGAGATGAAGGATGAGGGAGGGATGCAGAGAATGAAGTGAGGGAGTATAGAGAAAGGAAAAGGAGGGAATGGATGGACTGAAGTGTGGATGAGGGAGATGAAGGATGAGGGAGGGATGCAGAGAATGAAGTGAGGGAGTATAGAGAAGGAAAAGGAGGGAATGGATGGACTGAAGTGTGGATGAGGGAGATGAAGGATGAGGGAGGGATGCAGAGAATGAAGTGAGGGAGTATAGAGAAGGGAAAAGGAGGGAATGGATGGACTGAAGTGTGGATGAGGGAGACGAAGGATGAGGGAGGGATGCAGAAAATGAAGTGAGGGAGTATAGAGAAGGGAAATGGAGGGAATGGATGGACTGAAGTGTGGATGAGGGAGATGAAGGATGAGGGAGGGATGCAGAGAATGAAGTGAGGGAGTATAGAGAAGGGAAAAGGAGGGAATGGATGGACTGAAGTGTGGATGAGGGAGATGAAGGATGAGGGAGGGATGCAGAGAATGAAGTGAGGGAGTATAGAGAAGGGAAATGGAGGGAATGGATGGACTGAAGTGTGAATGAGGGAGATGAAGTATGAGGGAGGGATGCAGAGAATGAAGTGAGGGAGTATAGAGAAGGAAAAAGGAGGGAATCGATGGATTGAAGTGTGGATGAGGGAGATGAAGGATGAGGGAGGGATGCAGAGAATGAAGTGAGGGAGTATAGAGAAGGGAAAAGGAGGGAATGGATGGACTGAAGTGTGGATGAGGGAGATGAAGGATGAGGGAGGGATGCAGAGAATGAAGTGAGGGAGTATAAAGAAGGGAAAAGGAAGGAATGGATGGACTGAAGTGTGGATGAGGGAGATGAAGGATGAGGGAGGGATGCAGAGAATGAAGTGAGGGAGTATAGAGAAGGGAAAAGGAGGGAATGGATGGACTGAAGTGTGGATGAGGGAGATGAAGGATGAGGGAGGGATGCAGAGAATGAAGTGAGGGAGTATAGAGAAGGGAAATGGAGGGAATGGATGGACTGAAGTGTTGATGAGGGAGATGAAGGATGAGGGAGGGATGCAGAGAATGAAGTGAGGGAGTATAGAGAAGGGAAATGGAGGGAATGGATGGACTGAAGTGTGGATGAGGGAGATGAAGGATGAGGGAGGGATGCAGAGAATGAAGTGAGGGAGTATAGAGAAGGGAAAAGGAGGGAATGGATGGACTGAAGTGTGGATGAGGGAGATGAAGGATGAGGGAGGGATGCAGAGAATGAAGTGAGGGAGTATAGAGAAGGGAAATGGAGGGAATGGATGGACTGAAGTGAGGATGAGGGAGATGAAGGATGAGGGAGGGATGCAGAGAATGAAGTGAGGGAGTATCGAGAAGGGAAATGGAGGGAATGGATGGACTGGAGTGTGGATGAGGGAGATGAAGGATGAGGGAGGGATGCAGAGAATGAAGTGAGGGAGTATAGAGAAGGGAAAAGGAGGGAATGGATGGACTGAAGTGTGGATGAGGGAGATGAAGGATGAGGGAGGGATGCAGAGAATGAAGTGAGGGAGTATAGAGAAGGGAAAAGGAGGGAATGGATGGACTGAAGTGTGGATGAGGGAGATGAAGGATGAGGGAGGGATGCAGAAAATGAAGTGAGGGTGTATAGAGAAGGGAAATGGAGGGAATGGATGGACTGAAGTGTGGATGAGGGAGATGAAGGATGAGGGAGTGATGCAGAGAATGAAGTGAGCGAGTATAGAGAAGGGAAGAAGGGAAGAATGAGGAATAGAAAGGATGGGTGTGGAGGGAATGAAGGAAGAGGATGAAGTGAGGAGGGAAGGATAAAAAGGAAAGAAGCAGGTGGAAGTGAGAAAGTAAGAGAGGGTTGGAAGGAAGGACGAAAGGGATGAATGAGCGAGAGAAAAAATGTGGGGGGGGGGTGGAAGGAAGAAAGTACGGAAGGGAATGAAAGTAAGGAAGGGAGGGAAGGAAAGAGAAAGATAAGGAAATAGGGGAATGAAGGATAGAGAAAGAAAGAAGCGGGTAGAAAGGAAAAATGAGAGAGGGCTGAAGAAACGAATGAGGGAAAGAAAAGGTAGGGAGGGAGGGAGGGAGGGAGGGAGGGAGGGAGGGAGGGAGGAAACCCCAGAGAATACTGCTGGACATTTATCCAGTCTCAAGAGATATTAATCACGATACACAATGTCATAATCAAAGCCCAAATGATACAAAGCACGAACGAGAATCACGGACATTCAGTGAATCCTAATTGACACTAGTCAGGACACAGAACGCCGTTGCCAGCAGCCTTAGTGACATTAGCTAGACAAAGTACCAGCCTCCCTCCCTGCAAACCACCCCTTTCATCTCGACCGATCCGTCGAATGTGAGATCGAACACAGCGAACTAAGCCAGAAGCCTGGCAGATAGGCCGAGTCCCTGGCGTTCTGATCGATCAATACTTGTGTTGTGTGATTTTCGCGGAATACCACCACACTATTTGGTTACTTAAAAGGATTGTTGCTGCTGGATGGGGACTCCGATCTGTGATAACTTGTTCACCAACTGTATTTAGTGATATACTAAATAGCTATTATTTTCGTGCAGTATTTCTGGAAGCGACTACCTGTTTTTTTTTATTTTTCCAAACCTGTTTTGTTATTTCTTTGGATATTATTTTTTTTCTGGTAAGATCTTCAAGCTGTGATATATGATGTATCTACTGTTGTCGTCTGTTGCTGCAATTATTGGTTATATATATAACCAAATTCCAAAAAAGTGTGATCGAAATAATTTTATGTTTTTTTTATTTAACGTCATGTAGTAAAAATAAACGTCTTTTGCTTTCTGTCGATCGAAAGCTAGTTACTACAATACGCAATATAATTATAGAGTAATGATAGAATAATGATAGAATAATGATAGAGTAATGATAGAGTAATGATATAATAATGATATAATAATGATAGAATAATGATAGAATAATGATAGAATAATGATAGAATAATGATAGAATAATGATAGAATAATGATATAATAATGATAGAATAATGATAGAGTAATGATAGAATAATGATAGAATAATTATAGAATAATGATAGAATAATGATAGAATAATGATAGAATAATTATAGAATAATGATAGAATAATTATTCAGAATATCATTCTGCTACTGACACTATTGATAAACACATGCATAGATTTTGCATGTCCATCATGTTATCACTTCATTTTCAGTCTGTGTTTGTTTCTATCACTTTTATTTCATATTTGCCTTTCTAAGATGACTTTTCATAAGTTATTCTCTCCCTATATATGTTAAAACTACTTCATCTGTCTTGTTTGTGTTAATTTTTTGTTTGTTTCAAGCTTGCGTTATTAATACTATTTTTTTTCTTTTCTGTCTGCAAAATCCTTCTATAGATTCATATTTAAATTACTTGAATTTAAGTGACATATGTGATCTCTAATTTGGTTGCTATAGATTTTCAAATACAGCTTTAATCGCTAAGAGTGAAAATGATTTAAAAGAAATGTTTGACATTATAGTGAAAGAAAGCAAAAATAAAGGACTCAGCCTTGATAGCAAAAGGACAGAAGTAACAACAAAGAGAATGACATCACCTCAGTGCAAAATAAAGACAAGTGGAACAATATTAAAACAGGTAAATGAATTTAAATATTTGGGAATTTTGTTAACCTCAGACGGAAGATGTACAAAAGAGATGAGATGCAGAATGGCTCAGGCAAAAGCAGCTTTCCAAAATATGAGGAAGATACTATGCAATCTATTTTTGACAATAGAAACAAGAAAAAGAGTTCTTAAATGTTATGTAGAGCCAGTCTTAACATATGGATGTGAATCATGGACAATAGGACAACATACAAGAAAATCACTGGAGTCTGTAGAAATGTGGTTTTACAGAAGAATGTTGGGAATACCAAGGACAGCTAAGAAGAGTAATGAAAATGTTATGAAAGAGGTCAAAATAAAAAGAGAGCTAATTTCCAATATTAGGAAGAAACAATCATCATTTTTGGCCATGTAATGAGAAGAGAACAACTGGAATATATTGTAACAACTGGAAAAATTGAGGAACGAAGAGATAGAGATAAGCAAAGAGAAAAGATACCAGACAGCTTAAGAGAATGGCTTGTCAACAACAGAAATGATAAATAACTGTCGAGATCGAAAGTTGTGGAGAGACATGATCACCTACGCCAGCAGGCCCGGCACTTGATGATGATGATGATGATGATGATGATGATGATGATGATGATGATGATGATGATGATGATGATGATGATGATGATGATGATGATTTTCAAAGGTTGGTAACAGAACAAACGACTGACAAACAGATTTGTGCGAGTTAGTAACAAGATTGTGTGGTTCTACACTCACTGTTCAACGCTTGTGTGGTGCTACACTCGTTCAACATTTATGTGGTGCTATCCTCGCTGTTCAGCGTTTGTGTGGTGCAACACTCGCTGTTCAACGTTTGTGTGGTGCTACACTCGTTCAAAATTTATGTGGTGCAACACTCGCTTTTCAACGTTTGTGTGGTGCTACACTCGTTCAAAATTTATGTGGTGCAACACTCGCTGTTCAACGTTTGTGTGGCGCTACACTCGCTGTTCAACGTTTGTGTGGTGCTACACTCGCTGTTCAACGTTTGTGTGGTGCTACACTCGTTCAACATTTATGTGGTGCTACACTCGCTGTTCAACGTTTGTGTGGTGCTACACTCGTTCAACATTTATGTGGTGCTACACTCGCTGTTCAACGTTTGTGTGGTGCTACACTCGTTCAACATTTATGTGGTGCAACACTCGCTTTTCAACGTTTGTGTGGTGCTACACTCGTTCAACATTTATGTGGTGCAACACTCGCTGTTCAACGTTTGTGTGGTGCTACACTCGTTCAACATTTATGTGGTGCTACACTCGCTGTTCAACGTTTGTGTGGTGCTACACTCGTTCAACATTTATGTGGTGCTACACTCGCTGTTCAACGTTTGTGTGGTGCTACACTCGTTCAACATTTATGTGGTGCTACACTCGCTGTTCAACGTTTGTGTGGTGCTACACTCGTTCAACATTTATGTGGTGCAACACTCGCTTTTCAACGTTTGTGTGGTGCTACACTCGCTGTTCAACGTTTGTGTGGCGCTACACTCGCTGTTCAACGTTTGTGTGGTGCTACACTCGCTGTTCAACGTTTGTATGGTGCTACACTCGCTGTTCAACGTTTGTGTGGTGCTACACTCGCTGTTCAACGTTTGTGTGGTGCTACACTCGATGTTCAACATTTATGTGGCGCTACACTCGCTGTTCAACGTTTGTGTGGTGCTACACTCGCTTTTCAACGTTTGTGTGGCGCTACACTCGCTGTTCAACGTTTGTGTGGTGCAACACTCGCTGTTCAACGTTTGTGTGGTGCTACACTCGTTCAACATTTATGTGGTGCAACACTCGCTGTTCAACGTTTGTGTGGTGCTACACTCGTTCAACATTTATGTGGCGCTACACTCGCTGTTCAACGTTTGTGTGGTGCTACACTCGCTGTTCAACGTTTGTGTGGTGCTACACTCGTTCAACATTTATGTGGTGCAACACTCGCTGTTCAACGTTTGTGTGGTGCTACACTCGTTCAACATGTATGTGGTGCTATCCTCGCTGTTCAACGTTTGTGTGGTGCTACACTCGCTGTTCAACGTTTGTGTGGTGCTACACTCGCTGTTCAACGCTTGTGTGGTGCTACACTCGTTCAACAATTATGTGGTGCAACACTCGCTGTTCAACGTTTGTGTGGTGCAACACTCGCTGTTCAACGTTTGTGTGGTGCTACACTCGCTGTTCAACGTTTGTGTGGCCAGAGTACCATCAGAAACAAACGGTGAGCAGATAATAATGTCTTTGAAAGAATAACACACTTTGTTTACGGGCATTCACCCCATTTCTGGGACATGCCAGAAATGTCGAATATGGGAGATTGATTATAAACTAAAGACTCCATGTCCCTGTAGTTGCCAGAAGGGATTCTGTTCAAAGATTTTAGTTCACACTCCCTTCCGTAACCCCCCCCCCCCCCACCCCTCTTTCATCCGAACGCCGATAGAAAACACTCGTCAACCTATTTTTCGAATCACTGTTCTCATGATTTAGGGCACCACCAATTATTCATTGTGTCACTCGCTCTCGGCTAATGTCTAGAACTTTAATTAAACTCAATAGATGATGCATAATCAGAATAGGGGTGATTAGAGCAGGGGGTAATCAGAACCGGGGTGATTAGAACAGGGGGTGATTAGAGCAGGGTAGCGATTAGAATATGGGGTGATTAAAGCAGAGGGTGATTAAAATAGAAGGCGATTAATGCAGGGGGTGATTAGAACGCGGGGTGATAAGAATAGGGAGTGATTAGAGCAGGGAGTGATTAGTTCGGGTATAGATTATAGCAGGGGAGTGATTAGAATATGGGGTGATTATAGCAAAGGGTGATTAGAGCCGGGTGTGATTAGAATGTGGGGTGATTATAGCAGAGGGTGATTAAAATAATGATTGGAACGCGGGATGATTAGAACGCGGTATAGATTAGAGCAGGCGTGATGATTAAAATATGGGGCGATTAGAACATGGGGTGATTAGAGCGGGTGGGATTAGAGCTGAAGGAGATTAGAGTCGGGAGGATTAGGGGGCGGGGTTGATAACGTGGGGGGGGGGATTAGAGCTGAGGACAAATATAGAGGGGATGGTTAGAGCAGGGGATGATTAGATCAGTGGGCACTTAGAACAGAGGGGAGGGGGCCGATTAGAGCAGGGGAGCGATTGAAAGAGCAGTATTTGTACAGATGGTCAAGTTGTAAAGAGCAAAAATGAAAGTAACCTGTACCAAGAAATAGCTCCAATCTACTTTGCTTTGTGAACAATCACAATTAAATACCGTACCTGCTGACATAAGTGTCCATGCTTCTCTACAACTTTCTGTCTCTACAGTTGTTTGACGTCCGTCCGTCCATCCATCGACCTTTCGAGCCGTAGCCGGCCCATAGGGCATAGACCCAGATACTCTTTCTCTTATCTCAATTTTTATTCTAGCAATTTTCAATTCTTCTAAAGATCTTTTATCAAATCTCGCCATTTGTCTCTGTTCTGTGCAAGCAGCTCTATCTCATTGACGGAGCAGATTCCTGTTGCTCTTGCCTCTCTGATCAATGTTCTTCTCAGTGTCTCTCTGGGTCGGCCTATTTTCCACTTATCATTTGTTTCCCACATGAGGGCTTATCTTTACTTCTTACCGCACCATTTATTTAAGATGTATTGCAATCCATTCCTTGGTGTTATCCCCTCCATCTATTTTCTCTGTCTACATCTCTTTCTTGTTGTTTTTATATCTCCTTATAAATCTTTGCCACGCTAGGCGAAGTTGTTTTTACATCTCCTTATAAATCTTTGCCACGCTAGGCGAAGTTGTTTTTACATCTCCTTATAAATCTTTGCCACGCTAGGCGAAGTTGTTTTTACATCTCCTTATAAATCTTTGCCACGCTAGGCGAAGTTGTTTTTATATCTCCTTATAAATCTTTGCCACGCTAGGCGAAGTTGTTTTTATATCTCCTTATAAATCTTTGCCACGCTAGGCGAAGTTGTTTTTATATCTCCTTATAAATCTTTGCCAGGCAAGGCGAAGTTGTTTTTATATCTCCTTATAAATCTTTGCCAGGCATATAAATCTTTGCCACGGTAGGCGAAGTTGTTTTTATATCTCCTTATAAATCTTTGCCAGGCATATAAATCTTTGCCACGCTAGGCGAAGTTGTTTTTATATCTCCTTATAAATCTTTGCCACGCTAGGCGAAGTTGTTTTTATATCTCCTTATAAATCTTTGCCACGCTAGGCGAAGTTGTTTTTATATCTCATTATAAATCTTTGCCAGGCAAGGCGAAGTTGTTTTTATATCTCCTTATAAATCTTTGCCAGGCAAGGGGAAGTTGTTTTTATATCTCCTTATAAATCTTTGCCAGGCAAGGCGAAGTTGTTTTTATATCTCCTTATAAATCTTTGCCAGGCAAGGCGAAGTTGTTTTTATATTTCCTTATAAATCTTTGCCACGCTAGGCGATCGAAATTCGTGGCCAAACCATTTCATGTTGCATTTGGGGAAGTGATTGGTCTTGAAGGAAGACGCCGGTCTCAAGACAGAGAGGTTGTGGGTTCAAATCCCAGCTACACCGGTTGGGATTTTTATTTATGATTTCTCTCTGTAGCAGCCACCCCTGGTCTCAACAGCTAGGCCCGGCATAAAACGTCAATTACTCATCGACGGAAAAAATATGAGTACCTCCGAAGTCGGAGTTATCTGCCTGTGCGGCAAGGGACACCTGTGCACACGACTGCCAAGGAAAAATGGACTAACACGCAAATTCAGTTCCTAGTGTCTAGGGACTTCGTCAGAGGTAAAAGCTGGCGAACGGTACCTGACATTAGCAAGTTTCAGATTTCAAGGATCTGTTTATGATTTCCGCGAAGATAATTTAGAAGAAAATAGATCATCATCATCATCATTGAGTGCCGTCACCGTATCGAATGTTGGCTTCCATGGAGCGCCATTCCACTTTGTCTCTTGCTTTGATGGTGCGGATTGTCATAGGTTAACTTGTCCATCTTTTGATGTTACTCGTCCATGTTAGTCTTGGTCTGCCTCTGCTTCTATTACCTTGTATTTTCCCTTCCAAGATTACTTTTATTAAGGTTGTTGTGTCTTTTAACATACCCCAAAATTTCATTTGCCTTGTTCTAATTGCGTTAAGTAGTTCTCTTTTCATTTTTAGTTCTTTTAAAACTTCATCATGTGTTTAATTTTCTTTCCATCCAATTCTACCTATTCTTCTATAAATCCACATTTCAAAGGCTTCAATTTTCTGTTCAGAAGAAAAAAGAACGAACCATAATTTAAAGAAATAAATGAACACAATATTATGTAAACTAATACCATGGTATACTAACTGTCGCTATTACTTGATTGACAAAACATCAAAATAACATCAAAAGCAATCAGAGATTAATACTGTTTTTTTTTTATCTCACCAGTCATCTGTCAATGTCGAACATGGATGTCATTCAAAACACAAGAAAGAAAGATCATATGTGATATAAAATAAGTAAGACCATTAATTCACACGGAAAGATATGGTAGGTTAGGGTGTGGCAATAGTGAAGTGAAGGTTCCGTCCACGCCTTGAGATGCGGCATTACGCCAGGCCCCCTTTCATCATCATGTGCCATACCGGTTGGCGTAGGTGATCATGTCCCTCCACAATCTTCAATATACAGTGCATCGTATCAATTCTGTTGCTGATTGTTTTCCATGCCATGACACCAAGCTATCCAGTATTTTCTCTCTTTGTCGCCCGCGATCTCTCCTTCCTTTTATTTTGCCAGTTGTAACCAAGTATTCCAACTTTCCTCTTCTCATGATGTGCCCGAAAAATGTTGATTGCTTCTTTTTGATGTTTTTTAAGAGCTCCATTTTTGTGTTGGCCTCTTTGAGAACTTCCTCATTGGTCTTTTTAGCTGTCCAGGGAACTTTCAACATTCTTCTGAGAAATCCCATCTCTGTGGCCTCTAATCGTTTTTTTTCCATTTGTTTGTCTATTGTCCGTCATTCGCTTCCATAGGTCAGAATTGGTTCTATATAGCACCGATGAACTCCCTTTCTCATTTCTATTGACATAGATTTGTTGCATAAGATATTTGTGTAAGGCATTTAAGTAAAGGCCCCCTTTTCTTCAAAGTAAAATCTCTAGTACACATTTTCAGAGGTTTAAATGAGATCCTATGATAGCGCAAACTAAGACAATGATAGGGATTCTTTTATTTTCATCTCCTTCGAAATTTTTTTTCATGTTGGCTCCGGTCATATTCCTGATACACTACATTTTGACGGGGATTTATCTTGGTAATTGTCCACAAACCCAGCGTTCGAATTGACAGCTCAACATCGCGATGAAGATTGCCTTCTGGAGAGCTCTTCATGCCGATATTGATTTCTATGTTGGCAAATATTGCTGCAGTTTGACTGTTAATCTCACATGCGTCATGAGTCTGTTTTTTATGCTTGTTTATTCTTATGAGTCACGAGTCTCCATGTTGTCTAGAATTATCTTCTTTTTTTAAAATATATATATAAATATTTCTTCTTCTTCTCCGTGTTTTTCTGCTTCTCCTTTTCTCCTTTTCTTCTTTGTTTCCTTCCTCATTTGTCTTTCAATGTCGAGGGAGGTATAACTAGCGATATTGTGTTCTTCTGTTGCTCAAGCCTTCTCTTGTTGCTGTTATGTTTCCTTCATTCATTGAGTGCCCGTCTCCGCATCGATAGTTGGACACTTTGGAGCGCTGTTCCGCTCCGTCACTTGCTTTGATGGTGCAAGTTGGCTTAGGCTAAATTGTCTATCTTTTGATGTTACTCGTATATATATATATATATATATATATATATATATATATATATATATATATATATATATATGTATATATATAATTCATGTGATATCACGAAGATACAGTCTTGATTAGGTTATAAAAATCTAAAAACCCAGTTCTCTTGAGTACACTTCAAGAAACGTGTCTTCGTTAACAGCCTGCTTGCTTCTAAAAGACTCTCGCTTCATAGTACTAGTGATGGTTGTCTACGTATCTAAAAAAAAAAACGTTGCGTTTACTGCTCGATTTGTATTGTGTCTAAGGCAACTGCTGATGTTTTTATCTCCAGAAATGTATCAATGTCAATGCATAAAATCTAATATGTCATCTCCGAAACAGTATCACCTAATCTTAACTGCAGCTGTTGAGGCGAATCATCTCTTGAATTCAACATTAATATTCGTGGCGTAAATTCCCACAGATTGTAGAACCAGATTATAGATTTCAGTTTCAACATCAGCGGAATGACAGTCAGGTTATCTTCTCTTAATTAAAATCCACTTACCTGAAGAAGAAACTCGAAATTGAACCAGCCATCGAATATATAAAGAAACAACAGATAAATTGGTTCGGCCACATAACAAGACAAAAAGAACTAACAATGACTCAAAAGAGCCTTAAATAAACGCTACGAAAACGCCAGATTAAGACGAAGACCGAGAAAGAGATGGATAAAGGGAATACTAGAGTCACTAGGAGGGATAACATCAGAAGAGGCCAACAGAAGAGCAAAGAATCGCAGATTGTTTCTCCCCTCGACGCCAACGGCAGCAGAGGAAGGATAGAAGAAGAAGGAGAAGAATTAAAATCCAGAGTTACCTTCCATAATAAACAACTGGCCCTTCTCTTAATCGTTGTCTTTCATTTGAGCATTCTTATGTCTCCAATAAACGAATCACCACCTTCTTAAGTAGTGAAGCTAAAGGTAGAAGTACTAGACTTGAACCAGCGTCTTAGCACGCGAGTTTTTACCCATATGTGCTCGGCCGTCGGTAGCCCAGTCGGGTGGTTTTCCCAAACTAGGCTACCGAGACCCCCAAACTTAATTAATGTTTCCATCCTAGTTTCCCTTTTTTTTTTTTTTTTTTGCGTTCGCCATCAGCGAGTCCCTATAGACTAGGAACTGAATTTTGCATGTTAATTAATCCGTTTTTCCCTGGCAGCCGTTTGCACAGGAGTCCCTCGCTGCACAGGCAGATAACTCCGTCTTTGGAGGTACTCATATATTTCCGTCGATAATTAACTGACGTTTCAAGTCGGGCCTCGCAGCTGAGACCAAGAGTGGTTGCCACAGAGAGAAATCATCAACAAAAATCCCAACTAGTGCGGTCGGGATTTTAACCCACAACCTCTCTGTCTCGAGACTGGCGTCTTGCCTCAAGACCAACCAGTCCTCCAGTTTACCGTTTTAACTATATTGGTTCAGACTACGTGTCGTGAAGGGGTTGGCTCTTCTTTCTTTATTTCCTCAATTAGCCCACAGCATAAAAGTTGTCATATTGCAGAATGAAATGAAGTGGATCGCCCTAGAAGGGTCACCTTAAATATTGTATCCATCCAAGTTTGCCGTTTTACTTCCATTGACAACTTTCTATGAATCATTCTTGATTGTTCGTTTTTTACCGGACAACATTTTCATAACTCGGCAGGACTCTTTCTACCCGATGAGGATCTTTTTCCTTTCATTTGTTTCTGTCGTTTCTTATGACATCATCGGTTTAGATTTTTAGCACCGTTTTTTAGAATCACGTTAGTGATTTGTTGCTGATGTGATCACGTGATTTGTGGCGGCCATTTGATTGACCCTCTGCATATTTCCGGTTCCAACTTCGTATCTTTTCTTGAGATCCTATACTGCATGGACGTCTATGTAATTCCTACAGGCAAGTAATCCACATGATCTTGCATTTGACGAGTGTCCTAGTCTATCTAATGAGTCTTAATCATCATCATCATCATCACGGAGTGCCGTCTCCGCAACGAAGGTTGGCTACCATGGATCGCCATTCCACTCTGTTTCTTGCTTTGATGATGCAGGTTGTCATAGATTGACTTGTCCATTTTTTTATGTTACTTGTCCATGTTAGTCTTGGTCTGCCTCTGCCTCTTTTACCTTGTATTTTCCCTTCCAATATTACTTTTAGTAGGCTGTTGTGTCTTTTAACGTGCCCCAAAAATTTCATTTGTCTTGTTCTAATTGTATTTAGTAGTGCTTTTTTAAATTTTTAGTTGTTTTAAAACTTCATGATTTGTTTTCTTTTCTTTCCATCCAATTCTACCTATTCTTCTATAAATCCACATTTCAAAGGCTTCAATTTTCTGCTCTTTTTTCTTGTCTAATGTCCATGTTTCTGCACCATATAGGAAAATTGAGAAGATGTAACATTTTGCTATTCTTAGCTTCAGCCCTACTGTTATTTGTTTTGTTATTAGTATATTTTTCATGGCATTAAAACTACTTTTTGTCATACCTATTCTTTTGTTTATTTCAATTTTACATTTTTCATCACTGGTTATAGTATGTCCAAGGTAGTTGTAGCTCTGAACTGTCTCCAGATGTATGCCTTCAACTGTGATATTTACTTCTAGGTCTTGAGAATTTTGTTTGTTTATGATCATAGTTTTAGTCATTTTTGATATTCATATCTAGTCCATATTTTTTGCTTGTCATGTTTATCACATTAAGCAATTGTTGTAGGTCTTTATGAATGAGTCTTAATAACCGAAAAAAAATTGTTTTTATTTCTCATGTCTATATCTATTTGACTGGTCATTATAAAACGTCACAGTGACACAGCAACATATTTGTGCACAGTTTGTCCCTCACCTAACCCTCAGCCAATGCGTATATATCAGTGTCACTTCGGTACAATATTGGTCACGGACCACTTGCGTATAGTATTATATTTGCGTCAATTTGCTCATATTTGTCAAATGCCACCCAGATTGTCATTTTCTCTATTTTGGTCCACACATTTATCTGATATAGTATAGTCGTCCCCATTACAACAGATGGGCTTTCACTGCTGCAGCTGTGCAGCTGATATATATGGGTGTGTATGCGTGCGTGTGTGTGTGCGTGTGTGTGTATGAGTGCGTGTGTGTATCTATGAGTGTGCTTGCGCGCGTGTATGTGTGTGTATCTGTGTGTGTGTCTGCGCGTATGTATATGTACGTGCGTCCGCGTGTAAATGTGTCTGCGTCTATCTGTGTGCGTGTGTGTGTGTGTCTGTAAGTGCATGTATGTGTATGTGCATGTGTGTGTGTGTGTGCGCGCGCGCGTGTGTGTGTGGATAGATACGTTCATGGACACACGCTCTTGTCATATGATTCATCTGGCTGGAGTAACAAGACTACACACCCGCACCTGTATAACTACGTGATTCCACGAGCTTAATAGTGTAAAGTGGGTGCGGGATCTACGCAGACAGCGAGTCCAGCATTGCAGAAGTCAACTACACGTTAACGAATCATTTCATGGGAAAAGAAAGAAAATAAGCATAAAATGGTAGTGAGTAGCAAAACTAACAAACATAATGTAATAATAATATAACACACAATAGACTGCACAGTCACATGTATTCAAAATTCAAGATCGGTACTTTAACTACGTGTACATGTGGACAGGCGCCCTAGACTACTGAACACATAATTCAATACTGTACTGGATATAGTAAAAGTAAAATAAAGTGAAGTACCCCCATCACGCCAAGTGGCGTATAGCAAATATTGTGTTAGTGACCATACATTTTACAGACCTTCAGCACATGATTTTTAGGGTAATGTGGTCGGTATTATGCCCGTGCCGCTTTACTTTCCCAGAAAAAAATCCGGTACCAATTTAAGGCTGGGTGAACCCGGAAGCCATCGGTTGGGATCGAACCCTACCTCTTGTCCTTTGTAATCCAGTTCACTAACCACTGGCTCCCACTGAATATAGTAGACTAAGGAAAATCCATTGGCCCATTGATACAACACTACAGACAAAACTTTATCGGCCACTGCAAGAATTACAAAAGACAGTAACATGAACATCGGGAACATGTTCACAGATAATGAACAGCAGAAAACAGCAAAGAACAATTGACAGCCTGAAGCAGGATCGAACCCGTACCTCTCGACACAGCGTCCTGCCACTTTATGCGGAAATACGGGGGGAATGAAAGAACTGACTAGCTGTGCTGTCGCTGACCAATCGATAAGGCGTTTTGACCCACCGACCATCAGGATATTTACAGCGCACACCCGCGTATCTCTCTTTCTCTTTCCGGCCACGGTCCACGAAACAGGGAAGGCATTGTCTTTTCTTAAACCAGTTTCCATTATTTTGTTTTAGATGTTTAATTACTAGTTAGCTATGTAGTATTAGCCTTAAATGGGTACCGGATTTTTTTCTGGGAAAGTAAAGCTGCACGGGCGTAATACCGACCACATTACCCCAAAAATCATGGGCTGAAGGTCTGTAAAATATAGGGTCACTAACACCATATTTCCCTATACGCCACTTGGCGTGACGGGGGTACTTAACTTTTTTTTGTACTATGTAGTATACGTTTTATTTACTTACATATCTGTGTTTCCGTGTTGGTTTGTTCCTGCTGAAGGCCTATTGAGCCGAAACGTCGTTCAAATTTGTGTCGTATACCAATCACGTAAGGCTTTCACCATACCATTTTTTTTCTATTTTTTGTTTTCCAATTCCCCCTTCGAGATGCGGGAAGGACATATCACAAATTCGGATGAAAGATATGGGAGTTAAGATAGGGACAACCAGATACCACACAATTATTTTGCGCATAAGATAACTATCAACCAACACAGAACTGGGGTTGTCAGTCCCTGAACGCTGCGGGACATGCTTAGGGTGGAATATGAACACCGATGGGCATGATCGAATTGCAAAGATGATGACACACAAATGACTCAATGATAGACATGACTGCTTCCGTTACAGGCTAGTATATGTATTCTCACGTATGAGTGGAGAGATATTCATGTTCAACATTGCTCATTTCTTGCTTGCTGATGTTGTCCCCAGTCCATTAATGTGAGAACCGCTCATCTATCTTGCTTTGTCCGTCTCATTACGTCACCGACTCAAGTTCCTTTCACCTTCCTTTTTTTCCGGCTGCCCAACTGTCTAGAGCAGTGGTTCTTAACACGGTGACCGCAGGCGCCATGATGCCCGGGAAGGTCCAGCCCCATTCAAGCGAGTGACGTCATATTTTGCAAATAATTCAATAACACAATAGCCATAAACGTGGATACTGGCACCCGCTGTTCTTTGGAAAAGTTCAGTGCGCCCCTGGTCACAAGCTGTTGAGAATCCCTGGTCTAGTTGCTTAACGCCTGCTCTTTCATTATTGTAGGGACTGTCGAACTGGGTAGATCAATTTTCAGTTTTTCAGTTAAAAAAAGGGCTGGTTATAATAATTAGTTTACTTATTGTGTTTTAGCTCTACAATTTAGTTGTATCTAGTCTCCTCTGAACATCTGAAATCTGTAGTACCTAAGAATAGAGAATGCCAGAGAGATTAAAAAAGATACAGCGAAGACTATGGCGCTGGATAGGTCACACTGCGGAAGCCAACTGAGAATATTACACAACAGGCCATTTTTTGGAATCCCCAAGGAAAAAGACAAGGCGGAAGACCAAAATATTCTTGGAGAAGGCAGATTGAATCAGAGATGAAGATGATGGGGAAGATTTGGAATGATCTTTAAAGAATTGCAAGAAACAGGACGGCTTGAAAAGTGTTTGTTAAAGACAAATGCCCCACAAAGAGCTGAAAGGTAGAAGAAGAAGATGAAAGATCAAAACAAGATTTAGCAATAGTAATACAAAAATGAAACGCTTTGAAGAACATGTGACACAATACCTGCAAGGCAGTAAAATTAAATTTACTGACGACATGTATCTTCCCGATATGTTTGTGAGTCATAGGCACTATTGCAAACAGCAAGGAAGAAAATCCATTCATTCGAAACAAAATGTTACAGGAAAATCATTCACTCAGATACCCTGGACAATGAAAAAGAGCAGTGAAAATATAGTAAAGGATTTAAACATTACAAATAACTGCCAGTGAATGAGTACAACGTTCTATAGGAGATATGGCTAGAGACGGAGATTCTTTCAGTCGGGTTGTGATGATTGGAACGTTCTGTGAGAGATCTGGCTAGACACCGAGATTCTTTCAGTCGGGTTGTGATGAATGCGACGTTCTGTGAGAGATCTGGCTAGACACCGAGATTCTTTCTGGCGGATTGTGATGAATGCGACGTTCTGTGAGAGATCTGGCTAGACACCGAGATTCTTTCTGACGGGATGTGATGAATGCGACGTTCTGTGAGAGATCTGGCTAGACACCGAGATTCTTTCAGTCGGGTTGTGATGAATAATGAATGCAACGTTCTGTGAGAGATCTGGCTAGACACCGAGATTCTTTCTGACGGGATGTGATGAATACGACGTTCTGTGAGAGATCTGGCTAGACACCGAGATTCTTTCTGGCGGATTGTGATGAATGCGACGTTCTGTGAGAGATCTGGCTAGACACCGAGATTCTTTCTGACGGGATGTGATGAATAATGAATGCAACGTTCTGTGAGAGGTCTGGCTAGACACCGAGATTCTTTCTGGCGGATTGTGATGATTGGAACGTTCTGTGAGAGATCTGGCTAGACACCGAGATTCTTTCAGTCGGGTTGTGATGATTGGAACGTTCTGTGAGAGATCTGGCTAGACACCGAGATTCTTTCAGTCGGGTTGTGATGAATAATGAATGCAACGTTCTGTGAGAGATCTGGCTAAGCACCGAGATTCTTTCTGACGGGATGTGATGAATGCGACGTTCTGTGAGAGATCTGGCTAGACACCGAGATTCTTTCTGGCGGATTGTGATGAATGCGACGTTCTGTGAGAGATCTGGCTAGACACCGAGATTCTTTCAGTCGGGTTGTGATGAATAATGAATGCAACGTTCTGTGAGAGATCTGGCTAGACACCGAGATTCTTTCTGACGGGATGTGATGAATGCGACGTTCTGTGGGAGATCTGACTAGAGACAGAGATTCTTTCAGAATGGGATGTGATGTATGCCACTTTCTGTAAAGGACCTGCTGCGCAATAATGAGTCTCATTATTATCATTATACGCCTCAGAAGAGTACACTATCGATCAACTATTCACATGTACCCACAATTCAAGATTGATACCTCAACCACATATACACGTGGACAGGCGCACCAGACTACTGAACACATACTTCAAGAGTATGTTTAAACACACTAAGGAAAACTCATTGGTCCATAGATACAACCCTACCGGCAAAACTAAATAGATCACTACAAGAACTACAAAGAAATAAAAAAAAAGGGTCAAATTTATAGAAGAAGCTAGTTTGTAGATATAAACAATACGAACAGGTGAACTTCTACTTCTGCGATCATGGCTCATTCAGAGTAGGATTCCGTACTCTCTCACGAAGGCAGCTGTCTAAGTTATTCGGTTTCTCCGTATAGTTTCTCTTCCAGGGAGGTGGGTGTGGACCACATTGTCCTAAACAGGCGAACGAAATGTATAGTTAGATCTAGACTCGTTGCGTGTATTGCTAAAGACCTATTCTTCTTCATCTTCATCTTCATCTTCATCTTCATCTTCATCTTCATCTTCTTCTTCTTCTTCTTCTTCTACCTTTCATCTCCCTATGGAGCATAGGTCTTCAACAAACACTTTCCAAGTCGTTCTGTTTCTTGCCATTCTTTTAAGATCATTCACCACAAGAGAACCATCCGCTCAGTTATGATGAAGCCAGATCCATTCTCAAAGGTCAGTATCATGAAAAATGGAAAGGATAGCACCCAAAGCATAACGAGAGTGACGGATACCATCAACTATCAAGGAGGGATCAAGTCATCATACTTCGCCTACGCACTGGCCACAATAGAATGAGAAATCACATGTTCACCAAATTCAAAATAGGTACAACCAGCCTATGCCACTGTACACTGGACAATATGACTACAAAACATGTTCTACAGGATTGCCCCCAGTACACAGACCTGAGAAGAACAATGTGGTCCACATCCACCTCCCTGGAAGAGAAACTATATGGGGCAATCGAATCACTTAAACAGACAGCTGACTTCATGAGAAAGTCTGGAATCCTACTCTGATTGAGTCTTGATAGCAGAGAGAGAGAGAGAGAGAGAGAGAGAGAGAGAGATCATTCCATGTCTTCCCGATCATCTTCATCTCTGCTTCTGTCTGTCTTCTCCAAGAATTCTTTGGTCTTCCTTTTTGTCTTTTCCCGTGGGGATTCCAAAAAAAGGGCCTGTTGTGTAATACTCTCAGTTGGCTTCCGCAGTTTGTGAACTTGTCCATGTTTGTGAAGTTTTTTTCGACTTATTTTTTTACAGTATGGGAAAGCCAGTTCCATGCCCAACCCTCACCACTTACAAACTTGCCTGGTACTATACAGCGCCACTATTCTGTACTCCCCTTTCGTGTCCTGGCAGCTCACGCGCGCTATGACCTATTAGAAGGTTATATGTCAAGCTTCAAGGTCAGGATGTTCTTTGTCCGTCTTTGACAGCTGCACAGTTTTGACCACATATATTTGTAGACATTATTCGTTTCTGTTTTGCCTTCTTCCACCATTATTGCTATTTCGGATATGTTTACACATCCGATTACGTATACATAACACTGTAACTTTCTGGGCATGCGGCCGTATTCTTCAGTCACGTCTATATAAAACTCTATCACACGCTTTTTTAAAGTATATGAACACGCGATATGGATTTTGTTCGTGTTGGACGCATTACTCTGAGATGGATCTTGTTCGTGTTGGACGCATTACTCTGAGATGGATCTTGTTCGTGTTGGACGCATTACTCTGAGATGGATCTTGTTCGTGTTGGACGCATTACTCTGAGATGGATCTTGTTCGTGTTGGACGCATTACTCTGAGTCTTTTGTGCTACCGAATTAATGCATCTGAACTGAGACCATATTCGGTGCTTTCGCAAGTGCGTAGCGAGCATGCTTAATTCTGTAAAAAGCGCTGAGGAGAAGATCTGAAACCTATGGGATTGCTCGTTGTGTAATGAAGATGATTTTTCGACTGATAAAACTCGCAGATAGTTCTATGATTGGATATATTTTAAGATAATTTGAAGATAATGATTTAATAAATGTCAAATAGTTAAAACAAAATGGCACATCAACGAGGCAGTGCTGATATCAAATTCAGAAGACTAAAGGCGCAAGAGAAAAGAGACAAGGCCAGGTGCCGCAAATACACTTTGCTCGTTCTGTGGATGGATCTGTATGTCCAGGATTTGTAAATTCAGCCACGAGAGAAACTGTTCAGTAAAGCAGCACCCAGTATGAGACACTAATGCTTTACCAAACTACTGACTTATCATGATTGCTTGCTACCAACCTTCTGTCAAGACGCCAAAGGCCATATTAACAACTAAAGTTACCCAGAAAGCTGGGTCCTCTATACATTGTTGTTTTTGTTAGGATCGTCATCACTGCACACCGAGCGAATCCATAGGTGTTCTGATATCTCCCTCGAGAATCTCAACAAATCCTAAGGGCCCCCTGACCCACATTCACGAAATGCGTAGCACGACCTTGACTTCACGCTGTTGGTAGGTTTTTATGTCGACAATTTGTCCATGGTAGTGGCCATATTTATCGTCTACTCTATTGGATTTTAACTGCCAGGGGTTCCCTAACCTGCACGAGTGCACACTGGACCTCCTGTTTATTAATATTATCAGAATGGGATATACATCGGATCTGACAACCAAGAGGCCAGGGGAGGCTAATTTCACAAAGAAACCACGGATTAATTGTTCCTCTGTTTAGAGAAATCACTCCCTGCCAGAGCCCGACGTTGTATCTCTAGATTAATCAACGATCTGCCGTACGCTAATCTCACGGTCTGTTGTTTGATGTGCGTCGGGGATAATCTGACGACTAACTGTATGTTCGGAATTGGAGTCAACAACGATGGCCTAACATCATCAAGCGCTATCATCATCATCATCATCATCATCGAGTGCCTTCTCCGCAACGAAGGTTGGCTACCATGGAGCGCCATTCTGCCCTGTCTCTTGCTTTGATTGTGCAGGTTGTCTAGGCTGATTTGTCCATCTTTTGATGTTACTCGTCCATGTTAGTCTTGGTCTGCCTCTGCCTCTTATACCTTGTATTTTCCCCTCCAGGCGTACTTTTAGTAGGCTGTTGTGTCCTTTAACATGGCCTAAAAATCGCATTTATGTTGTTTGAATTGTGCATAGTAGTTCTCTTTTCATTTTTAGTTGTTTTAAGACTTCATCGTTTGTTTTCTTTTCCTTCCATCCAATTCTACCTATACAAGCGCTATACATTTTTTTTTAAATACGACGATCATCATTTTCAAGAGGACGTGAACTTTCGGTATATTGTGGATAGGCGGCAGGAACAATTGAAGGCTATGCACGAAAAGTGTTCCTTGTTGCAGTTTCCTCATATTCCAAATCCGGCTTGTTGCAGGAGCTACTGAATTAAGTGCTCTGTGCACACCGTGAGCTGTGTCTCTCATCCGTTTTGATCATGTTTCGATATTCCAATTGTTTACGATGAATGATGATATGGTATGACAGGGAACAGTTGGCTGTGTTCACTTTCTGTGCGGTTTCGCCTTATGTCTTTTGGCGTGTGCTGAGACTGCTACGATGGGGACTACAGTTACTTTTCTTTGTTTAGGAGATGAGATATTAATTCGGATGATTCCGCTGGCACGGGCGGTTGAGCAATTATGGATTTTAATTCGTTTGCAGTGATACCGGTGCCTTCCATAACCAAATAACCAAAGAACATGTAGACACTAATACTATATTCCTGTTATTACGTGAATTTAATATAGTTCAGTGGTTAGTGAACTGGACTACAAAGGACAAGAGGTAGGGTTCGATCCCAGCCGACGGCTTCCAGGTTCACCCAGCCTTTAATGGGTACCGGATTTTTTTTTCTGGGAAAGTAAAGCGGCACGAACGTAATACCGACCACATTACCCCAAAAATCATGTGCTGAAGGTCTGTAAAATTTATGGTCACTAACACCATATTTCCTATACGCCACTTGGCGTGACGAGGGTACTTTACTTTTTTTTATTTTTTTGCGTGAATTTAATCGTTACGCCATCAATAGGTCTGTCGCACTGAGTGCCCAATCTCATCTGGAAATAAGAATTTTCTGGATAAAACGAGGTGGCTCCTTTGTTAAATTGTTTTGTTCATGACAGTTTTGGTCGCAGCGCCAGCAGTACGTCTACAGTAATACCCTGTCAATTTCACCTATTTTAAATATCCAAGTGCAATTTTTTTCCCTTCAAATTCAGAAAGTCCTTCAGCTTTGTCCTCAACACTTTATCTCCGATGCGATTTATTTTAATTTTTTTATTTTTTGTTAAATTCCAATTGTACGTGTTTTTTTGTTAGTGCGAGTCTAAGCTTCTGCAGAATTTCTTAACAGCACACATTTTCAATTTCATCTCTCGAGGAAGCCTCAATTATTGTTGAACAGATCTTCGATTGCTGACTACACGAGACGCAATCTGATTGGACTACATACTAATGAGATGACGGAACTATGCGAATCAATTTTTTTTATTTATTGTCTTTTTTCTATGCAACAATTTCTTGACAAGCCCCGCGCCAACTGGACGATCTGGCTGCATCTCATTTTGTCGTTTTTATGATGTCGTTAGCAGCTATTTTTAGACTGCTCATATTTGTATGTTGGCTCACCGCGCACATGTTTGAATAGAATGAAGCATCCTGTGTCGGCTTTTGAAATCGAACTATTCTTTCACTGATATATTGTAACCAAATTTGCTGTATGGATGTTAAGCATGGACAATAGACAGGGAATGATAAATTATGATCAGAAAATTAGTTTGAAAGCTTCGCCGGATTAAAACACAAATAAATAAAATGAGATGAATGATTCTTCTAATTCGGGGTATCATGTTTGATTCTCCATGGAAGTAGTGAGCTGGAATGGTTAATGAGTTTGCTACTGACCGCAAGAGCTTGGGTTCAATTCCTAGATGTAAAAAAGTAAAGTACCCCCCGTCACGCCAAGTGGCGTATAGGGAAATATGGTGTTAGTGACCCTATATTTTACAGACCTTCAGCACATGATTTTTTGGGGTAATGTGGTCAGTATTACGCCCGTGCTGCTTTTACTTTCCCAGAAAAAATCCGGTACCCATTTAAGGCTGGGTGAACCCGGAGCCGTCGGTTGGGATCGAACCCTACCCCTTGTCCGTAGTAGTCCAGTTCAATTCCTAGATGTAACCAACATTTTTTTTTTCAAACTCTGTGAATCCTCGGTGTGATCACCTACTATCAGAAAGTGTGATTCCTCTTCTTCTGCTGCTGCGATCATCGCTTATTCAGATTAGGATCCCAGACTCCTTTGTCAAGGCTGCTGTCTGTTTCAGTTATTCGAGTGTCCCTTATAGTAGTTTCTCTTCCAGGAAGGTGGACATGAGCCACGTTGAGCTCCTCAGGTATGTGTGCTGGGGGCATTCCTGTAGAACGTGTTTTGTAGTCTTGCTATCCAGGGGGCACAGTGGCAGTGACTGGTAGTTTCTATTTTCAGTTTAGTGAACATAATCCATAATTGCTCAACCGCCCGTACCAGCGTAATCATCCGAATCTCATCTCCCAAACAAAGACAGGTAACTCATAGCAGTCTCAGCACACACCAAAAGACATAAGGTGAAACCGCACAGAAAGTGAACACAGCCAACTCTTCCCTGTCATATGATATCATCATTCATCGAAAGCAATTGGAATATCGAAACATGATCAAAACGGATGAGAGACACAGCTCACGGTGTGCACAGAGCACTTAACTCAGTAGCTCCTGCAATAAGCCGGACTTGGAATATGAGGAAACTGCAACAAGGAACACTTTTCGTGCATAGCCTTCAATGGTTCCCGTCGCCTATACACCATATTGACCGGAAGGTCACGTCCTCTTGAAAATGATGATTATCATATTTTTTTTTAATTTATAGCGCTTGATGATGTTAGGGCATCGTTTTTCACTCCAATTCCGAACATATAACAAAATAATTAGTCGTCGGAATGAGACCTAATTATCTACAACTGCCAAACGATTTGGCTTCAAGATTCAAAGACGACTAAAATATTAGCATCATCTTGTACCGTCTCCGCATCGAAGGTTGGCTACTATGGAACGTTATTTCACTCTAAATTTCGCATGAAATGGTACACGCTGTCACAGGTTCTTCTTTTGGCGTCGTCAGCCCACTTTAGTCTTTGTCAGAGTCTGTCCTTTGCTTATCCTGTATTATTGGTTAATTTAGTTTAGTGGATAGATCATTATTATTGCACAATAGACAACTTCATAACTAAGATATGAAAATTAACACAGCAAAAACAGAGGCTATGAGAATAAACAAATTAAGACACCCATTAAACATTAAGATAAAAGATAAAAGAAATAAAACAAGTAGAGGAATTCAAGTATTTGGGCACAATGTTTACAGAAGATGGAAAACTAGACAGAGAAATTGACATGTGAATGAATACAAAAAGCAAATGCTGTCACATACCAGCTTTCACCATTGCTAAGACATCCAAACATTTCTATGCCAGCTAAACAACAAATGATAAATAGCATTTTCATACCAACTTTGTGCTATGAAAGTCAAACATGGACCCTTTCTAAATCACATTCAAGAAAGATCAATACATGTGAGATGCGATGTTTGAGAAAAGTAACAAACAACACAAGAAGAGATATAATTCCAAATGAAACCATAAGAAAAATGGTAGGAACAAAAACCCTGCCAAGAATATATAGAACAACAACAACTTAAATGGTTTGGCCACCTGGTCAGAATGAATCCTCACCAATCACCATCAAGGGCGTTCTTCTCGAGAATGCATGGGAAAAGACCAAGAGGAAGACCTTAAAGAAGATGGATAGATGCAGTTACAGAAACATGTAACAACAAAGGAAAATCACTAATTCAGACAATTCGAGCAGCTCAAAAACGACAAATGATATAACCACGACACCCTTTTAGGTATCAGTGAGAAAGAGAAAAGAAGAAGATAGAAAGAAAACATCATTCTGCTAATATCGACCTTTCAGCACGGTCCCCATTACGAAGCACACATGCCACACTTTTAATGAATTCACTGAAGGTCGCTTCAGCTTAGATACACCAACTCCGTAGCATCGGTGCAGACCTAGACCCTAAACTCCTTATTCGTCTCTTTCGACATGTGTAGCAGGTGACAAAGATAGTAAACATAAAATGGTATTAAGCAGCTAGACTAACAGAATCATCATCATCAAGTACCGAGCCTGCTGACGTAGGTGATCATATCTCTCCACAACTTTCGATCACGAGTTATTTATCATTTCTGTTTTTGACCTTCTGCCAAGCCATTCTCTTAAGCTGTTATGGTATCTTTTCTCTTTGCTCCCCTTTATCTCTTCGTTCGGAGGCGAAAGCGCACCTCCCAGCAGCGGAGCTGGAAGTTGTCAGCGATCCACAGCTAATTGCTTGCGCTAGAATCGGTGAACCAGAACCATCCAGACTCTGCTCCACCTCTCCACTGTGCCTCCAGTAACAGACTAACCTGTCTAGTCTGGCCAAGCGAGCAGGGATCGAAGAGGGAAGACAACGCCGCACTCAAAAATGTCGTGCTGAAGTCGAATGTGTTAGGCCGAAAGGCTCAAATATAAGTTATACTGCAAACCACAACACAATGCAGACATGTCCACTTAACGTCCTTTTAAGGACGGATGACGAAGAGCAATTCTACAGTCTACAAATAATCTAGAATACTTTAGTCATCGGGCGAACGCAAGCAAGCAGCAATCTCTTCGTCCCTCAATTTTCCCAGTTGTTACAATATATTCCAGCTGTTCTCTTCTCATTACATGGCCAAAAAATGATGATTATTTCGTTCTAATATTGGAAATTATTTGGAATTATTAAGACTAACAGAAAGACAAGACAAACTACATTTCGGCAAAAGCCTTCATCAGGTAAAACATTCAAACTATACACATTAAACAGAAAATCCCGAGTCAGATTCTATTCTATTCTATTCTATTCTATTCTATTCTATTCTATTCATGGAATTAGTTTCACTGCAGTCAGGACATCCCCATACCCACTCCACCTGCTACCCCAGCAATTCTCGACGCGAATGGAGACAGATTGTTCCTGTAATGTGTTGACAGCAGAAACATCTACTTCTACATCTTCTATCCTTCCTCCATTGCCGTTGGCGTCGAGGGGAGATACAATCTGCGATTCTTTGCTCTTATGTTGGCTTCTTCTGGTGTTATCCCTCCTAGTGACTCTAGTATTCCCTTTATCCATCTCTTTCTCGGTCTTCCTCTTAATCTGACGTTTTCGTAGCGTTTGTTTATGGCTCTTTGAGTCATTATTAGATCTTTTTGTCTGGTTATGTGGCCGAACCAATTTATCTGTTGTTTCTTTCTGTATGATCGCGATTGTTTCTCCATTATTTTGGCTCTGAGCACTGTTGTGCGTGTGTTACATCTACTTTTTCCACTAAATATTCTGGATCGACCAGATCCCTTTTCTACCTTTAGACTCCTCAATCTCTCAATATATACATCATTGTCCCACCTTTAGACTCCTCAATCTCTCAATATATACATCATTGTCTCACATTTAGACTCCTCAATTTCTCAATATATACACCATTGTCCCACATTTAGACTCCTCAATCGCTCAATATATACATCATTGCCCCACCTTTAGACTCCTCAATCTCTCAATATATACATCATTGCCCCACCTTTAGACTCCTCAATCGCTCAATATATACATCATTGCCCCACCTTTAGACTCCTCAATCTCTCAATATATACATCATTATCCCACCTTTAGACTCCTCAGTCTCTCAATATATACATCATTGTCCGACCTTTAGACTTCTCAGTCTCTCAATATATACATCATTGCCCCACCTTTAGACTCCTCAATCTCTCAATATATACATCATTGCCCCACCTTTAGACTTCTCAGTCTCTCAATATATACATCATTGTCCCACCTTTAGACTCTTCATTCTCTCAATATATACACCATTGTCCCACCTTTAGACTCTGCAATCTCTCAATATATACACCATTGTCCCACCTTTAGACTCCTCAATCTCTCAATATATACATCATTGTCCCACCTTTAGACTCCTCAATCTCTCAATATATACATCATTGTCCCACCTTTAGACTCCTCAATCTCTCAATATATACATCATTGTCCCACCTTTAGACTCCTCAGTCTCTCAATGTTTACATCATTGACCCACCAATTCTCCTCTTGTTCTCTTAAGAAATGAAGAGCGAACTTTGTGGACAGCAAGACCACTCTCAGTGCCAGCACGATTATCGGTTACATTTCTTTTCCTTTGCGCACCTTCCCGGTGTCCGCGTTTCCTATCGAAAATTGGTGTTGTTGCTGTTAATCTTGGGGGCGGTATCGTACTTCGTGCACGCAAAACTCTTCAGCACAGGCGACGATTACCGGTGACTTCCGTCGAATAGCCAGCACTTACAATCGCATGATCTCTTCAAATAACAATAACAACAAACAAAAACCCATAAAGCCTACACTTATCTGCGTGTCTTCAAAAGAAACCAACGAAACAGTCGCCATTTTTTTAAATTTTAAATACATATATGTGTTTGTGTTGTATGTTTGTTCTTGCTCAAGGCCTATTGAGCCGAAACGTTATTTTAATTTTTGTCTTTCACTAATTACGTAAACCTTTAACCATACCGTTTATTTTTCAATTATATATATATTTTTTTTCCCTCCGCCATCTTTTCCGGAAGTCCCGAGTCAGGATGCACAAGAACAAAGATCTAATTACTGATAACGTTCGAGAACTGAAGGGGCATAGTTTTAGTAAATGTAAGACGGGTATAAGAGATGACAAGTAAAAAAAAACAAAAATAAAAAAACAAGTAGCGGCAGAATATATAAGGAGATAAGCATATATATCGAACATCATCATCATGGGCCATGCCTGCTGGTGTAGTTGATCGTATCTGTCTATAACTTTCGATCTCGACAGCTATTTCTCGTTTCTCTTGTTGACCTTCTGTCAAACCATTCTCTTAAGCTGTCTGTTATTTTTTCTCTTTGCTTCCCCTATCTCTTCGTCCCTCAATTTTTCCAGTTGTCACAATATATTCCAGTTTTTACATATAACGAACATTAAATAATATGCGGGGCCCTCGTGTACAGCTGCAGAAAACAAAAGAAAATAAACACCAAAAGGTGTTGATCAGCTAGGCTAAGAGAAAGACAAGACAAGTAAAGGAGGCAATAATGATGATGATGATGAAAATTAAAAAAAAAAACGTAAAAAGTATTAGGGTAACAGCTTTACGCAGGTCAGAAACAAAATAAAATAACGGTTCTCACCTACGTAAAGCTGTTTGCCATAACACTTTTTTCTTTTTTTTTTCCTTTTTATTATCATCATCATCAGTTTTACACCAGCTTCACATGTCTATGCTTCTTGATGAAACTGTATGCCTCTACCCTGTTGAAGGTAACATCATCATCATCATCATCAACTACCGTGCCTGCTGTCGTAGATGATCATGTCTCTCCTCAACTTTCGATCTCGACAGTTATTTATCATTTCTGTTGTTGACCTTCTGCCAAGCCGTTCTCTTAAGCTGTCTGGTATTTTTTTATCTTTGCTTCCCTCTATCTCTTCGTCCCTCAATTTTTCCAGTTGTAACGATATATTCCAGTTGTTCTCTTCTCAATACATGGCCAAAAAATGATGATAGTCTCTTCCTAATATTGGATATTATACCACCTTTTTTCTTTAGCCTCTTTCAGAAATTTTTCATTACTCTTCTTAGCTGTCCATGGTATTCTCAACATTCTTCTGTAAAACCACATTTCTACAGCCTCCAGTGATTTTCTTGTCTGTTGTCCTATTGTCCATGATTCACATCCATATGTTAAGACTGACTCTACATAACATTTAAGAACTCTTTTTTCTTGTTTCTATTAGTAGAAGGTAACAGTAGCTATATTTCTTTCTCTCCAGGGCCGCGATAGCGAAACGCGCGTTTATTTATTTTTTGTTATTTCTCGTTGTGCATTAAAACACAAAATTGCACTCGTCATATTAGAATTGAGACCAAATATTAGATGTAGAAGCAATATAAGAGAAGGTCTGTAACGACATTTAATACAGAACTGTTTCTACTTCGACTCGTCGCGGTACATGTGGAGAATGTTCACGGAATCAAGAAAATGTGACGAACAGACAACCCAGACTTGTCCGATCGGGTAATTTTTACCTGCTACTGTATGCATATATATATATATATAGTAAAGAGCCCCCGTCACGGCAAGTGGGTGTATAGTGAATATGGTGTTAGTGACCATAAATTTTACAGACCTTCAGCACATGATTTTTGGGGTAATGTGGTCGGTATTACGACAGTGCCGCTTTACTTTCCCAGAAAAAAAATCCGGTACCCATTTAAGGTGAACACGGAAGCCGTTGGTTTGGATCGAACCCTAGCTCTTGTCCTTTGTAGTCCAGTTCACTAACCACTGAGCTATCGCGGCTCCCTATATATATATATAAGTCTTAACACAACTAAAAATGAAAAGAGAACTACTAAATACAATTCAAACAAGACAAATGCGATTTTTGGGCCATGTTAAAAGACACAACGGCCTACTATAAGTAATCTTGGAGGGGAAAATACAAGGTAAAATAGGAAGAGGCAGACCAATAATAACATGGACGAGTAACATCAAAAGATGGACAAGTCAGCCTATGACAGCCTGCACCATCAAAGCAAGAGACAGAACAGAATGGCGCTCCATGGTAGCCAACCTTTGTTGCGGAGATGGCACTCGATAATGATGATGATGATGATGACTGTATACAGTAGACAGTACAACCTGCGACTGCCCTGCTGCCTTGCAGGTATGCTCGGGAGAGCAAAAGGCTGAGGGAGGTTACCCTGAAATAAAACAACCCCACTGCCTTGTGGATGAGACTTTTTGTCAAAAGGCTAGCGGAGTCAACCGTGAACAAACCTACGGTAAGCAACAGAAAACCACCGTCGTAACTTCTTTCTATAGTCAATGGATACACCACAATTACAGATCAACAGACAACCCAAACGATTTATTGGAAAAATGTATGCGACGTTTCTAAGAATAAAAAAAAGCGTTGCCCATAAAGTAGGTACTTAGGTAAATATAGAGAAAGATTACAGAAGCACGTCACGAAGCCATTGCGAGGGGCATAGAAACTCAGATACAAAAACACGTGTCAGATTAATTGGGCTTGTAATTCTTGCAAAAACGACCATAATTGGATTTTCTCTTTTTATTTGAACAGCGTCCATTTGTACTTGGCCTCTCTAGTGTTGGAAAAGCAGGGGCGGGGAGTGTATTGTTGGGCTACACGGGGTAGAAAAGGGGAGGAGGATGGAGTAAAACAATACCTAACTGGCAGATATAATTATTAAATGGGAGTGTTAAAGGTAAGACCAGCTCCTCGGCCGATCCCCCCTCCCCCTCGTGGGTATCTAGTAATTCATATTCATACAGGGAAAATAAGCTCATTATTATTCTGTTGCATTGTGCTTCGCACCATAAGGTTTAATACATTTGTATACAACAATGAAAGGCGGCAAAGATATTACTGTCTCTGCACGTCATTTATTGTGAAGATCAGCATACCTGTTTCCTTAATCATAAATAATCACTAATTGCAGTGGCGTATTTTGGAAGGAACCCTGTGTAGACCCAGCAAGAGCTCTGTCACAATATAGACCACGATGGTGAACCAGATATCCATAAACCGAGGTAGAATTCGCATTGAAAACATAAAATGACATAAAATAGGACAGGAAAACAAACACCTGGATTTATTGCAAACGTAGCCGTGCCAATAATAACCGAGCTGATAACCTGTCTTTGAGGTAATTATTTAGCTTCTGGAGTTTTCGGGGGTTGGGGAACTGGAGAATAAAGGTCGCATGTCCACTACGGTCGTCACGAGGTGTTCGTGTAAGAGTTTTTGTAGAACTAACAGCTGTTGAGGGAGTATGTAATAAACAAGTCCATTAACCAAATCAGTTGTTGTTATCTTCATCATCATCATCAAGCACCATACCTGCAAGCGTAGGTGATCATGTCTCTCCAAAACTTTCGATCTCGACAGTTGTTTATCATTTCTGTTGTTGACCTTCAGCCAAGCCATTCTCTTAAGCTGTCTGGTATATTTTCTCTTTGCTTTCCTCTATCTTTTTTCGTCCCTCATTTTCCCAGTTATTACATTATATCCCAGCTGTTCCCTTCTCATTAAATGACCAAACATTAATTTATGATTGTTTCTTCCTAATATTGGAAATTAGTTCTCTTTTTGCTTTGCCTCTTTCATAACATTTCAATTGCTCTTATTAGCTGTCCATGATACTCTCAACATTCTTCTGTAAAACCACATTTCTACAGCCTCCAGTGATTTTCTTGTCTGTTGTCCTATTGTCCATGATTCACATCCATATGTTAAGACTGACTCTACATAACATTTAAGAACTCTTTTTTTCTTTTCTTATCTCGTTGTTATCTTAGGACCATTGTTTCTGTAGTCTAATCTCGCCAACTACGATCCTCATATTCCCTTTAATATAGGAAGGTCTCAGCACTATTACCACCGCCTACATCCCACCTCCGGAACCTCGATAGCTCAGTGGTTAGTAAACTGGACTACAAAGGACAACAGCTAGGGTTCGATCCCAACCAACGACATCCGGGTTCACCCAGCCTTAAATGGCTATCGGATTTTTTTTTTCTGGGAGAGTAAAGCGGCACGGGCGTAGTACTGACCACATTACCCCAAAAATCATGTGCTGAAGGTCTGTAAAATTTATGGTCACTAACACCATATTCCCTATAGACCACTAGGCGTGACGGGTCACTAACACCATATTTCCCTATACGCCACGTGGCGTGACGGGTCACTAACACCATATTTCCCTATACACCACGTGGCGTGACGGGTCACTAACACCATATTTCCCTATACGCCACGTGGCGTGACGGGTCACTAACACCATATTTCCCTATACGCCACGTGGCGTGACGGGTCACTAACACCATATTTCCCTATACGCCACGTGGCGTGACGGGTCACTAACACCATATTTCCCTATACACCACGTGGCGTGACGGGTCACTAACACCATATTTCCCTATACACCACGTGGCGTGACGGGTCACTAACACCATATTTCCCTATACGCCACGTGGCGTGACGGGTCACTAACACCATATTTCCCTATATACCACGTGGCGTGACGGGTCACTAACACCATATTTCCCTATACACCACGTGGCGTGACGGGTCACTAACACCATATTTCCCTATACACCACATGGCGTGACGGGTCACTAACACCATATTTCCCTATACACCACGTGGCGTGACGGGTCACTAACACCATATTTCCCTATACACCACGTGGCGTGACGGGTCACTAACACCATATTTCCCTATACACCACATGGCGTGTCGGGTCACTAACACCATATTTCCCTATACACCACGTGACGTGACGGGTCACTAACACCATATTTCCCTATACACCACGTGGCGTGACGGGTCACTAACACCATATTCCCTATACACCACTTGGCGTGACGGGTGCTCTTGACTTTCTTTTTGCGTCCCTCCTCTCCCCTTCAATATATGGTTAGAAAGCCAATAAAAATTATAAAAAAAATAAACTATCTTTACCACACTCTCATATCTCTGGGATCTTAAGTGTGGGGATGGGGGAACATACAGGACCGGAGAATGCAGGCCGATTGTCCTGCGCAGTCGCCACGAAATGTGTTATGATCGAAGTTTTTATTTTACCCTCGACAGAAAAATTGCAACTTTTGACACTAGTAGGGTCTGAACTCGTGGTCTTTTAGTTTGCAGCACGCCGAGCTATCGATTTGTACAACCCACGAGTTATCGATTTGGCCACCCCCACGAGTTATCGATTTAGCTACCACCACGAGTTATCGATTTGGCCACCCCACGAGTTATCGATTTGGCTACCCCACGAGTTATCAATTTGGTTACCCCCACGAGTTATCGATTAAGCTACCACCACGAGTTATCGATTTGGCCATCCTCTTGAGTTATCGATTTGGTCACCCCAAGAGTTTTTTTTTTTTTTTGACCACCCTACTTCTATTGCAAATTAGGGAGCCGTCCAATTCTACCAAATCTTCATTACGTTATTTTGCATGTTGCGTTCTCAAATGAAGTACACATTTTATCAGAGGATTAAGGGTTTTAGAAAGGTCTTTTGGGTGATCGTTGTTGTTGTTAGCATCATCATCATCATCATCATCATCACTGCATACCGGACGAATCTATAGGTGCTCCGATATCCTTCTAGAGAAAAATCTGAGCAAAACCAGCCCAGATGTACGAACCTCGTAGCACGACGAGAAAATCCTAGCAAAACCCAGCCCAGATGTACGAACCCCGTAGCACGACGAGAAAATCAGAGTAAAACCCAGCCCAGATGTACGAACCCCGTAGCACGACGAGAAAATCCTAGCAAAACCCAGCCCAGATGTACGAACCCGTAGCACGACGAGAAAATCCGAGTAAAACCCAGCCCAGATGTACGAACCCCGTAGCACGACGAGAAAATCTGAGCAAAACCCAACCCAGATGTACGAACCCCGTAGCACGACGAGAAAATCCTAGCAAAACCCAGCCCAGATGTACGAACCCCGTAGCATGACGAGAAAATCTGAGCAAAACCCAGCCCAGATGTACGAACCCCGTAGCACGACGAGAAAATCCTAGCAAAACCCAGCCCAGATGTACGAACCCCGTAGCACGACGAGAAAATCCTAGCAAAACCCAGCCCAGATGTACGAACCCCGTAGCACGACGAGAAAATCCGAGCAAAACCCAGCCCAGATGTACGAACCCCGTAGCATGACGAGAAAATCCGTGAAAAACCCTGCCCAGATGTACGAACTCCGTAGTACAATGATAAAATCTAAGGTACGGACTGCTTTGCACAAAGTGGAAACTAAAGTGTGGGTATGTTTCTGTTGAAAATTATGCCCGAACAGCGGATATTAGTATGGCCTACTCTTTTCTATTTTTAAACAGCTAAGGTATCTTTAACGTGCGCGAGTGCACACGGGACGCCCTGTTTATTGCCTTTATCAGAGAGCTAGACATTGGATCTTACAACCCAAGAAACCAGGGAACGGTGACGTCGTAAAGAAACCACGGATTTCATGTTTCCTGTATTGAAAATAATAATCACCGTTTCAGGTGGGCTTTCAGCCTGGGTCCTTCCTGTCTCGATGCGGATGTCATACCTCTAGACTGCCCAGTCAACTAAAAGGTCATATGTAGTATAGTAGTAGCCTCCGTCAGTCATAGTTGACTATAGTAGCCTCCGTCAGTCATAGTTGACTATAGTAGCCTCCGTCAGTCATAGTTGACTATAGTAGCCTCCGTCAGTCATAGTTGACTATAGTAGCCTCCGTCAGTCATAGTTGACTATAGTAGTCTCTGTCAGTCATAGTTGACTATAGTAGTCTCCGTCAGTCATAGTTGACTATAGTAGCCTCCGTCATTCATAGTTGACTATAGTAGCCTCCGTCAGTCATAGTTGACTATAGTAGTCTCCGTCATTCATAGTTGACTATAGTAGTCTCCGTCATTCATAGTTGACTATAGTAGTCTCCGTCATTCATAGTTGACTATAGTAGTCTCCGTCATTCATAGTTGACTATAGTAGCCTCCGTCAGTCATAGTTGACTATAGTAGTCTCCGTCATTCATAGTTGACTATAGTAGTCTCCGTCATTCATAGTTGACTATAGTAGTCTCCGTCATTCATAGTTGACTATAGTAGCCTCCGTCATTCATAGTTGACTATAGTAGCCTCCGTCATTCATAGTTGACTATAGTAGTCTCCGTCATTCATAGTTGACTATAGTAGCCTCCGTCATTCATAGTTGAATATAGTAGCCTCCGTCATTCATAGTTGACTATAGTAGCCTCCGTCAGTCATAGTTGACTATAGTAGTCTCCGTCAGTCATAGTTGACTGTAGTAGCCTCCGTCAGTCATAGTTGACTATAGTAGCCTCCGTCATTCATAGTTGACTATAGTAACCTCCGTCAGTCATAGTTGACTATAGTAGCCTCCGTCAGTCATAGTTGACTATAGTAGCCTCCGTCATTCATAGTTGACTATAGTAGTCTCCGTCATTCATAGTTGACTATAGTAGCCTCCGTCATTCATAGTTGACTATAGTAGCCTCCGTCATTCATAGTTGACTATAGTAGCCTCCGCCATTCATAGTTGACTATAGTAGTCTCCGTCATTCATAGTTGACTATAGTAGTCTCCGTCATTCATAGTTGACTATAGTAGCCTCCGTCAGTCATAGTTGACTATAGTAGCCTCCGCCATTCATAGTTGACTATAGTAGTCTCCGCCATTCATAGTTGACTATAGTAGCCTCCGTCAGTCATAGTTGACTATAGTAGCCTCCGTCATTCATAGTTGACTATAGTAGCCTCCGTCAGTCATAGTTGACTATAGTAGTCTCCGTCATTCATAGTTGACTATAGTAGCCTCCGTCAGTCATAGTTGACTATAGTAGTCTCCGTCAGTCATAGTTGACTATAGTAGCCTCCGTCAGTCATAGTTGACTATAGTAGTCTCCGTCAGTCATAGTTGACTATAGTAGCCTCCGTCATTCATAGTTGACTATAGTAGCCTCCGTCATTCATAGTTGACTATAGTAGTCTCCGCCATTCATAGTTGACTATAGTAGCCTCCGTCATTCATAGTTGACTATAGTAGCCTCCGCCATTCATAGTTGACTATAGTAGTCTCCGTCATTCATAGTTGACTATAGTAGTCTCCGTCATTCATAGTTGACTATAGTAGTCTCCGTCATTCATAGTTGACTATAGTAGTCTCCGTCATTCATAGTTGACTATAGTAGTCTCCGTCATTCATAGTTGACTATAGTAGCCTCCGCCATTCATAGTTGACTATAGTAGTCTCCGTCAGTCATAGTTGACTATAGTAGTCTCCGTCAGTCATAGTTGACTATAGTAGCCTCCGTCATTCATAGTTGACTATAGTAGCCTCCGTCATTCATAGTTGACTATGGATTTTTCCGCGCCCCTAGAAATGTTTTTTTTTTCTTTTCTTTTCTTTCGCCGTGTATTCTCTTTCTCTATGAATCTGTCTGCTTCTTCTTTGAGGCGAACCTTTAGAAAGTGTTTGCAGATGTAGTATAAATGTAGCCATATGTAGTATAAATGTAGGCATATGTAGTATAACCGAACACAAATTCAGCCTTACATACATAATGGTGGTCTTAGTGCCACAGGATGGATGAAAGCTCTTCGACTCAGCAATATGACGTGCCACTCTGCGATGTCTTTCTTTATTATTATGGGATGCTGGTGATGATGGATCCTGACCACCCTTGGTCGAATGCGTTACTAGATTTTCTTTATTAACATAAACCAACAATGTTGGCTCTACAGCGATCCTCGACTTATTATCAAGTCCGCTGTTAACGACCACTGTTATCGGGGAAACTGACTAGGAAGTGTAAGAGGGGGGGGGGGGGAAGAGGGTCAAGGCAAAGAAATGAAAATGAATGTATTAAAATGCGAAGCTGCGGTAAAGCAATTAAATTAAAAAAGTAAATTGCATGATTAAGTAAAAAATAAAGTAAAGTACCCCTGTCACGCCAAGTGGCGTATAGGAAATATGGTGTTAGTGAACATAAATTTTACAGACCTTCGGCACATGATTTTTGGGGTAATGTGGTCGGTATTACGCCCGTACCGCTTCACTTTCCCATAAAAATCCGGTTACCCAATTAAGGCTGGGTGAACCCGGAAGCCGTCGGTTGGGATCGAACACTACCCCTTGTCCTTTGTAGTCCAGTTCACTAACCACTGATCTATTGCGGCTCCCTAAATTGCATGATTAAAACTTTACGTAATTTTATGGTCGACACCAATTTGAACGATGGTTCGGCTCAATAGGCCTTCAGCAGGGACAAACAAACAACACACACATAGAGATATGTAAATTAAATAAAACTAGTGCTATATAGCTAACTAATAATGAAGCATCAAAAACAAAATAATATCGAACTAGTAGGAGAAACAGGAATACAAATATATTCCCTAAAGTTTACAGGGAAGACACTTATTTTTCTTTTTTTACTCTTTGAAATGTGGATTTATAGAAGAATATGTAGAATTGGACGCAAAGAAAAGATAGCAAACGATGAAGTTTTAAAACAACTGAAAATAAAAAGAGAACTACTAAATAAAATTAAGACAAGACAAATGAAATTTTTGGGGCATGTTAAAACACACAACGGCCTACTAAAAGTAATATTGGAAGGGAAAATACAAGGTAAAAGAGGCAGACCAAGAGTAACATAGAGTAACATCAAAAGATGTACAAGTCAATCTATGACAGCCTGCACCATCAAAGCAAGAAACAGAGTAGAATGGCGATCCATGGTAGCCAGTCTTCGTTGCGGAGAAGGCACTCGATGATGATGATCGATGATGACTCTCTTCTACCTTTCAGCTCCCTGTGGAGCATAGGTCTTCAACAAACACTTTCCAAGTCGTTCTGTTTTTGCCATTCTTTTAAGATCATTCCATGTCTTCCCCATCATCTTCATCTCTGCTTCTATCTGTCTTCTCCAAAAATTCCTTGGTCTTCCTCTTTGCCTTTTCCCCTGGTAATTCCAAAATACATTTCCATAATTCTATGTTAGTGATTTTGTCCTGCCATTTCCATACTTTTATTCTGCGTTAGCATCCAACAATGAAAGTCTGTATCTTCGTGATTATAAATTGTGTTGTTCTCCATGTTTCACAGCCATATACTAGGACCGCCTTAACATTTGAGTTGAAAATTTTTATTTTTGTATTTAACCTAATTTCTTTGGATTTCCATATGTTTCCCAGTGCAATGAAAGATCCTCTTGCTTTTGATATCCTTATTTTGGTATCATTTTCTGTTCCTCCCTCTTTATCTATATTACTGCCCAGATATATGTAAGATTGTACATCTAATAGAGGTATTTCTCCTAGTTTTATTTGGTTATTGCCAACTGTATTAATTCTCATAATGTTGTTCTTATCTCTATTAATCTTCAGTCCTAGCTGTTGTGATCGCTCATCAAGTATGCTCATTTTATCGTGCATCTGTTGATGGCTGTGTGATAGGAGAGCTATGCAAAATAATATCGAACTAGTAGGAGAAACATAAATAAAAATATATTCCCTAAAGTTAACAGGGAAAACATTTTTTTAAATACTTTTTTTTTTACTAGTTCAGTATTATTTTGTGTTTGATGCTCTATTATTAGTTAGCTATAAAGGACTAGTTTTATTTAATTTACATATCTATATATGTGTATGTGTGTGCCTGCTAAAGGCCTATAGGGTCGAAACGTCGTTCAAATTTGTGTCGTTCATCAATTACGTAATACTTTAACCATACAATTTTTTTTCTATTTTTTGTTTTTATTTCTCCTAGGAAGTGTAGTGAGGTTTTGGTCACTTGTGAGTCACCCTGCTTTGGCGAGAACAGATCCCCTACCTCCAGTTCTCCTTTCCCCTCCCCTACACACACGCCTTATTTACATAATGAAAACAGGACCGCATTCCTTGTGTCCAATAGAGACTATGGTAACCAACACGATTCTTGGTCATAGGGCCAGTAATACGCCAGGCCGTCGCTCAACCTTTTCAGTTTAGTTATCCCGTAAGCGGCTGATCCGACCAATAAAAAGTCACTTCTAGAAAATGAAGTAGAAGATTCTAGGAAATGAAGTAGAAGACTCTTCAGAACACGAACACAGTAACTGAACCTTGGCAGGGGGGCTTCCAACTTTGGGGCTCACCTCGACACATAGTCAGTCCAGTGGTTAGGGGGCTTCCAACTTTGGGGCTCACCTCGACACATAGTCAGTCCAGTGGTTAGGGGGCTTCCAACTTTGGGGCTCACCTCGACACATAGTCAGTCCAGTGGTTAGGGGGCTTCCAACTTTGGGGCTCACCTCGACACATAGTCAGTCCAGTGGTTAGGGGGCTTCCAACTTTGGGGTTCATCTCGACACATAGTCAGTCCAGTGGTTAGGGGGCTTCCAACTTTGGGGCTCACCTCGACACATAGTCAGTCCAGTGGTTAGGGGGCTTCCAACTTTGGGGCTCACCTCGACACATAGTCAGTCCAGTGGTTAGGGGGCTTCCAACTTTGGGGCTCACCTCGACACATAGTCAGTCCAGTGGTTAGGGGGCTTCCAACTTTGGGGCTCACCTCGACACATAGTCAGTCCAGTGGTTAGGGGGCTTCCAACTTTGGGGCTCACCTCGACACATAGTCAGTCCAGTGGTTAGGGGGCTTCCAACTTTGGGGCTCACCTCGACACATAGTCAGTCCAGTGGTTAGGGGGCTTCCAACTTTGGGGCTCACCTCGACACATAGTCAGTCCAGTGGTTAGGGGGCTTCCAACTTTGGGGCTCACCTCGACACATAGTCAGTCCAGTGGTTAGGGGGCTTCCAACTTTGGGGCTCACCTCGACACATAGTCAGTCCAGTGGTTAGGGGGCTTCCAACTTTGGGGCTCACCTCGACACATAGTCAGTCCAGTGGTTAGGGGGCTTCCAACTTTGGGGCTCACCTCGACACATAGTCAGTCCAGTGGTTAGGGGGCTTCCAACTTTGGGGTTCATCTCGACACATAGTCAGTCCAGTGGTTAGGGGGCTTCCAACTTTGGGGCTCACCTCGACACATAGTCAGTCCAGTGGTTAGGGGGCTTCCAACTTTGGGGCTCACCTCGACACATAGTCAGTCCAGTGGTTAGGGGGCTTCCAACTTTGGGGCTCACCTCGACACATAGTCAGTCCAGTGGTTAGGGGGCTTCCAACTTTGGGGTTCATCTCGACACATAGTCAGTCCAGTGGTTAGGGGGCTTCCAACTTTGGGGCTCACCTCGACACATAGTCAGTCCAGTGGTTAGGGGGCTTCCAACTTTGGGGCTCACCTCGACACATAGTCAGTCCAGTGGTTAGGGGGCTTCCAACTTTGGGGCTCACCTCGACACATAGTCAGTCCAGTGGTTAGGGGGCTTCCAACTTTGGGGCTCACCTCGACACATAGTCAGTCCAGTGGTTAGGGGGCTTCCAACTTTGGGGCTCACCTCGACACATAGTCAGTCCAGTGGTTAGGGGGCTTCCAACTTTGGGGCTCACCTCGACACATAGTCAGTCCAGTGGTTAGGGGGCTTCCAACTTTGGGGCTCACCTCGACACATAGTCAGTCCAGTGGTTAGGGGGCTTCCAACTTTGGGGCTCACCTCGACACATAGTCAGTCCAGTGGTTAGGGGGCTTCCAACTTTGGGGTTCATCTCGACACATAGTCAGTCCAGTGGTTAGGGGGCTTCCAACTTTGGGGCTCACCTCGACACATAGTCAGTCCAGTGGTTAGGGGGCTTCCAACTTTGGGGCTCACCTCGACACATAGTCAGTCCAGTGGTTAGGGGGCTTCCAACTTTGGGGCTCACCTCGACACATAGTCAGTCCAGTGGTTAGGGGGCTTCCAACTTTGGGGCTCACCTCGACACATAGTCAGTCCAGTGGTTAGGGGGCTTCCAACTTTGGGGCTCACCTCGACACATAGTCAGTCCAGTGGTTAGGGGGCTTCCAACTTTGGGGCTCACCTCGACACATAGTCAGTCCAGTGGTTAGGGGGCTTCCAACTTTGGGGCTCACCTCGACACATAGTCAGTCCAGTGGTTAGGGGGCTTCCAACTTTGGGGCTCACCTCGACACATAGTCAGTCCAGTGGTTAGGGGGCTTCCAACTTTGGGGCTCACCTCGACACATAGTCAGTCCAGTGGTTGGGGGGCTTCCAACTTTGGGGCTCACCTCGACACATAGTCAGTCCAGTGGTTAGGGGGCTTCCAACTTTGGGGCTCACCTCGACACATAGTCAGTCCAGTGGTTAGGGGGCTTCCAACTTTGGGGTTCATCTCGACACATAGTCAGTCCAGTGGTTAGGGGGCTTCCAACTTTGGGGCTCACCTCGACACATAGTCAGTCCAGTGGTTAGGGGGCTTCCAACTTTGGGGCTCACCTCGACACATAGTCAGTCCAGTGGTTAGGGGGCTTCCAACTTTGGGGCTCACCTCGACACATAGTCAGTCCAGTGGTTAGGGGGCTTCCAACTTTGGGGCTCACCTCGACACATAGTCAGTCCAGTGGTTAGGGGGCTTCCAACTTTGGGGCTCACCTCGACACATAGTCAGTCCAGTGGTTAGGGGGCTTCCAACTTTGGGGCTCACCTCGACACATAGTCAGTCCAGTGGTTAGGGGCTTCCAACTTTGGGGCTCACCTCGACACATAGTCAGTCCAGTGGTTAGGGGGCTTCCAACTTTGGGGCTCACCTCGACACATAGTCAGTCCAGTGGTTAGGGGGCTTCCAACTTTGGGGCTCACCTCGACACATAGTCAGTCCAGTGGTTGGGGGGCTTCCAACTTTGGGGCTCACCTCGACACATAGTCAGTCCAGTGGTTAGGGGGCTTCCAACTTTGGGGCTCACCTCGACACATAGTCAGTCCAGTGGTTAGGGGGCTTCCAACTTTGGGGCTCACTTCGACACATAGTCAGTCCAGTGGTTAGGGGGCTTCCAACTTTGGGGTTCATCTCGACACATAGTCAGTCCAGTGGTTAGGGGGCTTCCAACTTTGGGGCTCACTTCGACACATAGTCAGTCCAGTGGTTGGGGGCTTCCAACTTTGGGGCTCACTTCGACACATAGTCAGTCCAGTGGTTAGTGAACTGGACTACTAAAGGCAAAAGGATCGACGGCTCCTAGGTTCACTCAGTCTTAAATTGGTACCAATTTTTTATGGGGAAAATAATGCACTGGCATATTACCGGCCACAATACACCCCCCCTCACCCCCAACAAGAAAAAAAAAGAAAATAAAATAATGTTCTAAAGGTCTATGAAGAAAATCTGGACCCTAACACTAACAATATGTACCCTATCCGTCACCACGTTACGTGACTGGGTACTTTCTATTTTATCTTTTTTTTTGTAACCAAATATAGCCAGCAAAAGCGACATATGTATCATGTTTACTTAGACTTCATGAAAGCCTTTCTTCATGCTTACTTAGACTTCATGAAAGCCTTTCATCATATTTACTTAAACTTCATGAAAGCCTTTCATCATATTTACTTAAACTTCATGAAAGCCTTTCATCATATTTACTTAAACTTCATGAAAGCCTTTCATCATATTTACTTAAACTTCATGAAAGCCTTTCATCATATTTACTTAAACTTCATGAAAGCCTTTCATCATATTTACTTAAACTTCATGAAAGCCTTTCATCATATTTGCTTAAACTTCATGAAAGCCTTTCATCATATTTACTTAAACTTCATGAAAGCCTTTCATCATATTTACTTAAACTTCATGAAAGCCTTTCATCATATTTACTTAAACTGCATGAAAGCGTTTGATCATGGTTACTTAGACTTCATGAAAGACTTTCATCATGTTTACTTAGACTTCATGAAAGACTTTCATCACGTTTATTTAGACTTCATGACAGCCTTTAATCATGTTTACTTAGACTTCATGAAAGCCTTTAATGATGTTTACTTAGACTTCATGAACGCGTTTGATCATATTTACTTAGACTTCATGAAAGCCTTTCATCATATTTACTTAGACTTCATGAAAGCCTTTAATGATGTTTACTTAGACTTCATGAACGCGTTTGATCATATTTACTTAGACTTCATGAAAGCCTTTCATCATATTTACTTAGACTTCATGAAAGCCTTTCATCATGTTTACTTAGACTTCATGAAAGCGTTTGATTATATTCACTTAGACTTCATGAAAACGTTTGATCATATTCACTTAGACTTCATGAACGCGTTTGATCATATTTACTTAAGACTTAATGAAAGCCTTTCATCATATTTACTTAGACTTCATGAAAGCCTTTCATCATGTTTACTTAGACTTCATGAAAGCGTTTGATCATATTTACTTAGACTTCTTGAAAGCCTTTCATCATGTTTACTTAGACTTCATGAAAGCGTTTGACTATATTCACTTAGACTTCATGAAAACGTTTGATCATATTCACTTAGACTTCATGAAAGCGTTTGATCATATTCACTTAGACTTCATGAAAGCGTTTGATCAGATTTACTTAGACTTCATGAAAGCCTTTCATCATGTTTACTTAGACTTCATGAAAGCGTTTGATCATATTCACTTAGACTTCATGAAAGCGTTTGATCAGATTTACTTAGACTTCATGAAAGCCTTTCATCATGTTTACTTAGACTTCATGAAAGACTTTCATCATATTTACTTAGACTCCTTGAAATCCTTTCATCATGTTTACTTAGACTTCTTGAAATCCTTTCATCATATTTACTTAGACTTCTTGAAAGCGTTTGATCATATTTACTTAGACTTCATGAAAGCATTTGATCATATTCACTTAGACTTCTTGAAAGCGTTTGATCATATTTACTTAGACTTCATGAAAGCGTTTGATCATATTCACTTAGACTTCATGAAAGCATTTGATCATATTTACTTAGACTTCATGAAAGCATTTGATCATATTTACTTAGACTTCATGAAAGCGTTTGATCATATTCACTTAGACTTCATGAAAGCATTTGATCATATTCACTTAGACTTCATGAAAGCATTTGATCATATTTACTTAGACTTCATGAAAGCGTTTGATCATATTTACTTAGACTTCTTGAAAGCGTTTGATCATATTTACTTAGACTTCTTGAAAGCGTTTGATCATATTTACTTAGACTTCATGAAAGCGTTTGATCATATTTACTTAGACTTCTTGAAAGCTTTAATAATGTCTACAAATAGCCTGGCGAATGAACAAAAGCATTTTGGGAAAACTTGAAATCAAAGAACTTTGGCTGGTAGACATAATTAAAAGAAAAACTAACATATTTTGGTCTTGTGATAATGATCTGCTACCAACAACGGTGGAATGTAGTGTTCATGGCCGTGGAGAGAGTGCGATTTAGAAGAATATGATACCATGCCAATTATTACATACTACATTCATTGTGGAGTGTAACACAAAGATTCAGGCAATGAGAAAGATTCAGATAACGAGAAAGAATCAGAGAGCGAGTGAAATTCAGATAACGGAAAAGATTGATATAACAAGCAAAACACAACGAGAAAGATTCATCAAAAAGAAAGATTTAGATAAGGAGAAAGATTCAGACAACGAAAAAGGCTCAGGGAGAAAAAATTAGACAATGGGAAAGACGAGAAAGATTTAGAGAACAAAAAAGATTCACACAAGAAAGATTCAGACAACATGAAAGATTTAGATTACTATGAAAATTTAAACAGCGAGAAAGATTTAGAGAACGAAAAGGAATCACACAACAAGAAAGAGTCAGACAACATGAATGATTCAAACTAGGAGGAAGATTTAGACAACAAAGTAGATTCATACAACAAGAAAGATCCAAACTAGGAGGAAGATTTAGACAACAAAGTAGATTCATACAACAATAAAGATTCAAACTAGAAGGAAGATTTAGACAACAAAGTAGATTCATACAACAAGAATGATTCAAACTAGAAGGAAGATTTAGACAACAAAGTAGATTCATACAACAAGAATGATTCAAACTAGAAGGAAGATTTAGACAACAAAGTAGATTCATACAACAAGAATGATTCAAACTAGAAGGAAGATTTAGACAACAAAGTAGATTCATACAACAAGAATGATTCAAACTAGAAGGAAGATTTAGACAACAAAGTAGATTCATACAACAAGAATGATTCAAACTAGAAGGAAGATTTAGACAACAACAAAAAGATTCATACAACAAGAATGATTCAAACTAGAAGGAAGATTTAGACAACAAAGTAGATTCATACAACAAGAAAGATTCAAACTAGAAGGAAGATTTAGACAACAAAGTAGATTCATACAACAAGAAAGATTCAAACTAGGAGGAAGATTTAGACAACAAAGTAGATTCATACAACAAGAATGATTCATACAACATGAAAGATTCAGACTATTTGTCACAATAGTAAGACACCCTTCCTTGAACAGAATGTATGTTCAAAAAGCGGGCAACAATCTTGATACTTGTTGTTAGAATCATTATCTGCACACTGGGCGATTCCATAGGTGCTCCGGTATGTCCCTCGAGAAAATCAGATATTCCACCCCAAGATAAACGTGCACACGGGGGTCAAGGTCTTCGAGGGTGTTGATGAGTTTGTACATTTTAGCCAAAGCTATCTTTAGTGCTTTCGCTAGCGTATGGCGAAGATCCTTGGGAATGTGCTGAGGAGGGGATCTCAGCACGATGGAATAGTTCTTTTCGAAACCAAGATGCGATCTGTCGACTAGACCTGACTAACAAGAATATTGATTATAACAAGAATATTGATTATAACAAGAAGATAGATTATAACAAGAAGATTGATTATATCAAAATCAATAGAAATTATTCAACTTATCCGAAAAGGCAAAATTTAATATCCCAGATCGGATTAAATACAAATTATTAAAAATAAGATCGGTTTAGGAAGACTAAAAAGGAGCAACTTTGCTGTAATCTCCAAAGAACTGACAAGTAGTGATCCAGTACTGTCCCAAATAATCCCGAAACCCATTAGCTCATCTGGTATGACTCCCCATGGGAAACATAAAATACCAGAACTTAAGGAAGACATAAAAGGAATCATGAAAAACGGCTCCCAAACAGACACAGAAAGAAAGTAGCCCTAGACCAACTGTGCAATAACTTCCAGAGAGTGGTCATCCAGTAGATACCATCACACTGTAATATACACGGGAACGAACGCGCTGACAAACTAGCTAAAGAGGGAGGGAGATTATCACAAGAGAACCATCTGGTCAGCTACGATGAAGCCAAATCCATCATCAAAGGCCAGCACCATACAAATTGAAAACAAAAATACGCAAAGTATAATGAGAGGGACCGATAAAAAAAACAACAACTATCAAGTAGGGATCAAGTCATCTTACTTCACCTACGCACTGGCTACAGCATAACAGAATGAGAAACCACATGTTCACCAAACTAAAAATAAGAACTACCAGCCAGTGCCACTGTACTCTGGTTAACATGGCAACTAAACACGTGCTACAGGATTTCCCCCAGTACACAGACCTGAGAAGAACAATGTGGTCCACGCCCACCTCCCTGGTAGGGAAACTATACGGGGTAACCTAATCATTTACAGACAGCTGCCTTCATAAGAGAGTACGGAGTCCTAGTCTGAATGAGCCATGATCGCAGAAGAAGAAGAGGGATTAAAAGTTCTGCTACTTTCACCCAACGACGTTTCCTCTTCATCTTCCGCTCTCTAACAAAATGTTAAATGGGCGTGAGTTTGTTCTGTTGCTAGTTTACAGCAAGCCGAGATATCTGCAACATTCGGCTGAACATCCGTTTTTAACGCGGCATTATTTAGGCCCAGGTTGCCTCCCCTCTTCGATCCCTGCATGCTTGATCATACTTGTTGGTTCGTGTGATACCACTGGGAGGTAGAGTATAGTGTGATACCACTGGGAGGTAGAGTATAGTGTGATACCACTGGGAGGTAGAGTATAGTGTGATACCACTGGGAGGTAGAGTATAGTGTGATACCACTGGGAGGTAGAGTATAGTGTGATACCACTTGGAGGTAGAGTATAGTGTGATACCACTGGGAGGTAGAGTATAGTGTGATACCACTGGGAGGTAGAGTATAGTGTGATACCACTGGGAGGTAGAGTATAGTGTGATACCACTGGGAGGTAGAGTATAGTCTTGATCAGCTTTGTTATTCACCGATCCTGACGTATACAGTCAGCTGTGAGTCACTGTTTGCACTCACTGCAATATGTACAGATGTATGTGTAAACAACTGTCTCTATATAAACGTTCTAAACAAATCTATATTAGTTTATGCATGTTAAACACGGCCACTCAAAGCAACATAAAAAGGGAATAAATATATTAATGTATGCTCATTAAACGTGCCTACTCTAATGAAAACAAAATACAACAAATAAATTAGTACACACTTGAAAAAAAAAACACACATCTTCATTGACAGTATTATAAGAGAGAATAAATACATTAGAATATATAAGCATGACAATATTAGTCATCATCATCAACATCATCAATTACCATGCCTGCAGGCGTAGGTAACCATGTCTCTCCACAACTTTCGATCTCGACAGTTATTTATCATTTCTGCTGTTGACCTTCTGCCAAGCCATTCTCTTAAGCTATCTGGTATCTTTTATCTTTGCTACCCTCTATCTCTTCGTCCCTCAATTTTCACTGTTGCCACAATATATACCAGCTATTCCCTTCTCTTTCCATGGCCAAAAAATGATTGTTTCTTCGGAATATTGGAAAATATATATCTTTTTTTCTTACTCTTCTTAACTGTCCATGGTATTCACAACATTCTTCTGTAAAACCACATTTCTACAGCCTCCGGTGATTTTCTTTTATGTTGTCCTATTGTCCATGATTCGCCTCCATATGTTAATACTGGCTCTACATAACATTTAAGGACTCTTTCTTATTTATATTGTCAAAATGGATTGCAAAGTATCTTCCTCATTTTTTTTTTTGAAAGCTGCTTTTGGCTGAGCCACTCTGCATCTTACCTCTGTTGTACATCTACCATCTTAGGTTAACATTGTTCCCATTTATTTAAATTCATTTACTTGATTTAATATGGTTCCACTTGTGTTTATTGTGTATTGCGGTGAAGTCCTTTTCTTAAGCATATTAATAAATGTTTGTAAAACGTGGTCACACATAGCAACACAAAGGAGAAACAAACACGTAAATGAGATTGGACATCGTTTACAAAGATTAAAACCATATTAGACAATTTGAAGTTTTGCATTAAAAAAAAAATGGGAATGGCAAAAAGTAATTTTAATGTTATGAAAAATATACTAAGATCAAAACAAGACAAGAAAACAGAACAGAAAATTGAAGCTTTTGAAATGTTGATGTATAGAAGAATGGGTGGAATTGGATGGAAAGAAAAGAAAGCAAACGATGAAGTCTTAAAACAACTAAAAACGAAAAGAAGACTAAACACAATTCAAACAAGACAAATGCGATTTTTTGGGCGATTTTAAAAGTCACAACAGCCTACTAAAAGTAATCTTGGAGGGGAAAATACAAGCTAAAAGAGGCAGAGGCAGACCAAGACTAACATGGACGAGTAACATCAAAAGATGGAAAAGTCAGCCTATGACAACCTGCACCATCAAAGCAAGAGGCAGAGCAGAATGGCGCTCCATGGTAGCCAACCTTCGTTGCGGAGATAGTACTCGATGATAATGATGATGAGTCAAAAGACGTACCAGTACAACGCACTAACTATTGTCCAAATAATAACAATTACATAGCTTGGCCACATATCAGGATCTATAGGCTAACGAAGAAAATTATCCGGGGTACTTCTTCTGTCTGCACCTTAATGTTGTAATGTTAATAAGTTCAAAGAAAGTATGTTTCGAGGCTGTTCACATCTACATATAGTTTGCCCATGTATGGTACTTGAAGATACAGACTTTCATTATTGGATACTTACGCAGAATAAAAGGATGTGAATGGCAGGACAAATTCACTAACATAGAATTATGGAAATGTACCAGTCAAATACTAGTGGATAAAGAGATACAGCGAAGAAGATGGCGCTGGATAGGACACACATTGAGGAAGCCAACTGAAAGTATTACACAACAGGCCCTTTTTTGGAATCCCCAGGGGAAAAGACAAAGAGGAAGACCAAGGAATTCTTTGAGAAGCAGAGATGAAGATGATGGGGACGACATGGAATGATCTTAAAAGAATGGCAAGAAACAGAACGACTTGGAAAGTGTTTGTTGAAGACCTTTGCTCCACAGGGAGCTGAGAGGTAGACGAAGAAGATGTATGGTACTGTCTGTGGCTATATGAGTCTTATATGTGCTCCAGGTCAGAGATGTTGCTAGGGATTTCAGCGCCCGCGAACAAAGTCAGTTTACGCGGCCACCTCTGTCCCCCTTCGTGACAAGGTGTGTGCCATAATGGGGACCATCGTGTCCATGTTCTTGAAGATGAAAACCTGATTTTCTTGCCATATTTTTAGAGTAAATAGAGAATGAAAAAAGTAACATAATGATATCAACAATGGTAAATGAGCCGCCCCTGGATGCTGTTCCCGGGAACAGATGTCTCTCCCCCCCCCCCCCAAACCCCACTACGCCACTGCTTACACATACATGTAATTAGTCAAAGAATTAGGTACACACAGACAGTAAAATTTATACCGGAAACGACATTGCAGATATAGACAATACCTCAGGCGAACGAAAGATATAAAGATACACACACATGAGCTCGCACACTTTAAAGGGATGGAACGATAACATCAAATAATGAGCGGGTCTCTACTCTGTAAACGAACAAAGATCTGCACCACATAAACAAGTTGGAAGAAACCGGTCACCAACAACACAATCTCAACGACCTACAAAATCAATGAATAGGCGATGCAAAGTAAGGCCAACTGGGTAGATGGTTCATTATATGACAGCCTGGAGCGCTGTTGATGAAGGAAGTAATAAAGTCAGCGAGGCGAGAACGCCCGTATAAATACATCGCTACCAGATATTGAAAGATAAATGTGGGATAATTGATCGGGATCATATAACCTACAAATTTGTAAGCCTGAAGTTCAACTGATAAATCGATAGTAGAACGTAGATAACAACAGAATGTTAACATTCAGTATTAACTTAGATTATCCCATCCACATGTGCTGTGTGTTGTTCTTGGATGTGAACTACGGTTTTATGTTTTGAGCGAAAGCTACGCAAGCGGTTGTTTTACAATTTACCATTGGTTGTTTCTATCAAGGAATCAATTCAGAGGAAGAGGTATGTTTACAGCACTCGGAAAAATTGAACAAATAATCAACATCAGTAAACAAAGAAACAAAGAACAATATATGGATTGCAGGAGTCCTCAGTGGCACAGCGTCAAACCAGTCCTCAGTGGCACAGCGTCTTGCCACGAAAAGCCAAACGCTAGGAAACACTGCCACTCCCGTCATTGCTCAGCGGCCCGCAAGGGAACACTGCCACTCCCGTCATTGCTCAGCGGTCCGCTAGGGAACACTGCCACTCCCGTCATTGCTCAGCGGTCCGCTAGGGAACACTGCCACTCCCGTCATTGCTCAGCGGTCCGCTAGGGAACACTGCCACTCCGTCATTGCTCAGCGGTCCGCTAGGGAACTGCCACTCCCGTCATTGCTCAGCGGTCCGCTAGGGAACACTGCCACTCCCGTCATTGCTCAGCGGTCCGCTAGGGAACACTGCCACTCCCGTCATTGCTCAGCGGTCCGCTAGGAAACACTGCCATTCCCGTCATTGCTCAGCGGTCCGCTAGGGAACACTGCCACTCCCGTCATTGCTCAGCGGTCCTAGCTAGTCATTGCTCAGCGGTCCGCTAGGAAACACTGCCACTCCCGTCATTGCTCAGCGGTCCGCTAGGGAATTGCTCAGCTCCGCCACTGCCCGTCATTGCTCAGCGGTCCGCTAGGGAACACTGCCACTCCCGTCATTGCTCAGCGGTCCGCTAGGGAACACTGCCACTCTCGTCATTGCTCAGCGGCCTGTAAACTGGGCTGTTAAGGACAAGAAATGCATTCAATCCTCATCAACGGCTCCTACCTATGCCCACAGTCTTAAATAGCGACTAGTTATTTCCATGTATCTTCCCGATAGCAAAATACGGTTGTCAATCATGGACAACCTCACGAACAGCAGGGAAGAAAATCGATTAATTCGAAACAAAATTCTACAAATTTAATAATTTAACACACCTTGGGTAATGAAGAAGGACAATGAAGACTTTTTTAAGAGATGTATTTAAACATTAAGTAGAACTGGCTCATAAACACCAAATATTCATAGAAAATTACAATACGAATATGGCCATTGGCGTCTTGATAGACAGTTAGTAGCAAACAATCATGATAAGTCAGTAGATTGGTTTAAATATTTGTTTCGTATGCTGGATGCTGCTTTGCTGAACAGCTTCTCTCGAGGTTGACACTGCCAATATTGGACAGACAGATCCATCCGCAGAACGATCAAGATGTTTTCGTGGTGCCTGGCCTCCTCTCTCCTGCGCCTTTTGTCTTATGAATTTGATATCATCACTGCCTCGAAAGTTGCTGTGCCGATTGTTTTTTTTTTTTATTTGTGTTCTCCGTGTGCTACGATTTGCAGCCAGATTTTCCCAGTTTCTTTCACTGATAGAGAATTCTCTCAAGGTAGCCCAGCAAACATCCTTATATCTTAGCACTGGTCTGCCCGTTGGTCTCTTTCCGTCCTTAAGTTCGCCATACTATATTTGTTTTGGAATAAAACATTATGGTCACGTTAAAAGACAGCGGCCGGATGGAAAGAACACTAATGGAAGGTATGGTTCATGGACGACGCATCAGACCAAGAACGTGGTTTAAAAACATCAAGGATACCTTGAACATGACAACAGAAGAAGTGGGAGATCTGGCAAGAGACATATATTCTTTCTGACGGGTTGTGGTGAATGCTACGTTCTGTAAAGGGCATGCGACCTGATGATGATGAGGATAATGATGATGATGATGATAATGATGATGATGATGATGATAATGATGATGAGGATTATGATGATGATGATGATAATGATGATGATGATAATGATGATGATGATGATAATGATGATGAGGATTATGATGATAATGATGATAATAATGATGATGAGTTATTTCCAGGTAAAACAGAGCTGTCTAGTGTGATACCGTGTCGACCACATCACAAACAAAATGTAGCGTTGGTCATTAACAATTTAGGGCACTAGCACCATATTCTAAAGACCCCATTGAGACGTTGAGGAAATCCTTTTTGATTGTTTGGTTTTACCAAGCTGGATAGACCTAGGAACACATGCAGACGAAGCGTTGAGACCCGCGATCACAAAGATAAATTACTCGTGCAGATGATTGGAGCAGGCAGCAAGGGGAAGAACTCATGTCGATGGCCTGTGTCGAATTAGAGTGTAAAAGAAGGCAAGAATCGAATAGAATAAAGGGAGTAGGAAGGAAGGGAAGAAAGGGAGTTAGCTCGGAGGGAGGGAGGGAGGTAGGAAGTAAGGAAAGGTGGAAAGTTAGTGGGGGAGGGAGAAAGTAAGGCAGGAGGAGAGGCAAGGATCGAAAAATAAAGGAAGTAAGGAAAAAATGAATAAAAAACTAAACGAAGGAATTATAGGAGTGGGGAGGAGGAAAATAGAAAAGATAGGAATAAGGCAGAGTGAAAGGAAAGTAGGATTGAAGCACAGGATGGAGGGAGGGAGGGAGGGAGAGATGAAGGACGTAAGGTTAGTACGAACGAACGATAGGTGGGGGGGGGAGGAATGAAGGACATAAAGAAAAGCTGGATGGATGGAAGTATGGAGGGTACCAAGAAGGATGGGTCGATCGCTTATCTGTCTTATATATATAAACATATGCAATATACACGCACACATACACACACACATATGGTATGGACCTTTTCGTCTTGTCAGACTGTCTTGTAGAGGAGGCTATTGTGTATTTATTTTTTTGAGGTTTTTCTTTTGTCGAGCAGCTTCTCTCGTGGCTAATTCTACCAATGTTTGACAAACACACACGGCCACAGAATGAACAAGTCAGGCCCATTGATCCACAGGGTTTTCTATCCTTTTTCATGAATCTTTTCTCTTCTACGTTTTGCCTTAGCACAGTCTCAAATGATGTTATACCGTTCCTCATACATACTCTCTATGATGTGCGATCACTAGCCAGATGTTCCCAGACATATTCACATGTAGAGAAGTCATTAAGAGATGATTTATATATATCTCTATATCGTAGTTTAGGTCTGCCGATTTGTTTTTTTCCGCGTGTTAGTTCACCATATAGTATTTGCATGGGTATTGATACTTATATATATATATCTGTAAAGTAGAATTCAAACAATAGCATCATCGAGTGCCATCTCCGCAACGAAGGTTGGCTACTATGGAGTGCCATTCTGCTCTGTCTCTTGCTTTGATGGTTCAGGTTGTCATAGGCTGGTTTGTCCATCTTTTGCTGTTACTCGTCATGTTAGTCTTGGTCTGCCTCTGCCTCTTTTGCCTTGTATTTTCCCCTCCGGGATTACTTTTAGTAGGCTGTTGTGTCTTTAAACATGGGCCAAAAATCACATATGATATACTCAACGATATACTCATATATGGATATATATACCCTTAATTTTTCCTGTTTCTATCTTAGTTCTTCTAACACATTCTCATCTCATATATATATATATCATACCTTTATACGCTTAGACTATTTCGACACCATTAGCAGATATATTGTTATATATAATAATTTATAATATATAGCATTGATATGTTATTATCGCATTATGTTTTGTTAGACTTTTTAATATATGGAGATGCATGAGTAATGGCAACAGTTGGTTTGACACTCGGTTGTAAACACTCTCCGTGCTGCAGTAATTGTTTTTGTCTCACAGCATCCGCGTGTATGAAGATGGTCAAATGAGAATAAATTAAGAACTTTTATGTGTAACGCAGTAGGAATGTAAACATGGTTTTGCAATTACAATTTGTAACTAGCCCAGCATTTTAATTATTTTGCTTTTCGGTGCCCTGTTGCTTACACCGTCGAGGGAGAGGTGAATAGTATCTGGCAGATGGAAACAATTTGAATGTTTAACACAGAAAGATAGCACTTAAGAAAGAAGTTAATTTGTTGCATTCTCTGATATATTAAATATGACATTATTTATCATTTTCCTTTCGGCTCGAGTACAGCACATTGGACCGAAGTTTTAGTTCTCCACGATTGATGATTTGCTTCTAAAAAAAAAACCAACTAAAGTACCCCTGTCATACCAAGTGGCGTATAGGGAATATGGTGTTAGTGACCATAAATTTTACAGACCTTCAGAACATGATTTTTGGGGTAATGTAGTCGGTATTACGCCCGTGCCGCTTTACTTTCCCAGAAAACATCCGGTACCCATTTAAGGCTGGGTGAACCCGGAAGCCGTCGGTTGGGATCGGACTCTACATCTTGTCCTTTGTAGTCCAGTGCACTAACCACTGAGCTATGATTTGCTTCTAATTCTTGTAATTCTTGGTTGTCTTTTCTTTTAGTTCCATGGCTGAATCTTCCATTTAATTGTTCTGCTTAGAGATTCTCTTCGTCTGCCTTGATTTCTTTTACCAGGTGATTTCCACATGAATGCCGGAGGGGGAAGTCTTTCTTCATTCACTCTCAGCACATGACCGATCTATTTCTAACTCCTTCATCTTATAAAGCTCGACACGTATTCTTGTTTTTATTCCTTATATGTTCATCTGAAATGTATTCTTTCCAGCTTATGTCTTAGATCCTAAGGAGACGTTTGTTTTCAAAGGCATTTAATTTCCTATCTAAAGTCTGTTTTTATCTGTTGTTTCTTTATACATTATATGACGGGAGTTATTCCTAGTTTTTTTCTGTTCTTTATTTCTGATCTCATCTCTCGGACAGTTTCCTGTCATTCGACTAACACATTTCATCGGTATTGGTTATTTTTCTTATTTTTCTTGCATCTAGGGTCCAGGACTGACTGACATTGGTAACACAGCGTTGGGATGCAGATTGTATCGTAGAGTGCTTGTTTTGCCTCTAGAGTTATTTCCTTGTTGGACAATAGTGGTGATAGCTGTCCAATGATTTAACAAACTTTTTTGTATCTTGATTCTATCTCTGCTTTTTGAGAATTGTCGTTTGTAACTAAACTTCCTAGATAGTAACATTTCTCTACTTATTTTAGTTGTTTGCCGTCTATGCTTATGTTGATGTTCTGTTTCTCACTTACGATATTCCTGCGTTCTGTTTTGTTAGTGTTGGTTTTAATGTTGTATTTTGTGCCTGTTATGTTGAGTCTATTTAAGTGCTCTGTAGATCTTCTATTAACAGTTGCCGGCCTCTAGATATAGAGGCGTGCTGCGAATATAGAATAACCAGCCGTGTTCCGGAAAACGAAGTCAAGTGGCGATATAGAGGTGGGGTGAATTAGTTGCGCGGGGCAGCTAATTCTATAAAATGCCCCAAATGCCCTAAGACGTTTTCGTCGGCGAATTGGAGGCGCCCTAACCTCCTCCCCGGGTAGGTGCGACCCGTCAGCCTAAAGATGGCAACGCATCTAGGAGAAGGTCAACTCCGATTATAAACCCCCGCTGTCTAGTGGGTACCCGTTCACGGAATAGACTTCGGGAGTAAACCCTGAGGAAAAATCCGGAGATGGAGTCCCTAAGGCAGTTCAGTGTTGATTTCAACATTGCTCTGGCAACTCCTGCGGCGCAGTTGGCACCAAACTGTTCTTGCCCTGCTAGACCTTTGGATCGCTCGGCTGCGTGGAGTGAAGAAACATGTTGCATGGGCAACAACTTGTCTCTTTCTTTTTCTGCCCAAGCTCGCGCCCTGGAGAGGACACTCCAGAATCGCCATTTTGGTGTCGACAGGATACCATCCACACCTGCCACACAAGTGAAAGCAACAATTAAGAAACTCAACCTACGTTTGGGTTGCTGGAACGTCCGCACAATGCAAACTGGCCTATCTGACAATTTGCGTGATATAAACGACGCCAGAAAGACAACCATAATCAATAATGAACTGAAAAGGCTTCACGTGGATATAGCCGCACTCCAAGAGACGCGTTTGGCAGGATCAGGCATGCTGAACGAGGCGGACTACGTGTTCTATTGGCAAGGAAAGAGCAGCGACGATATCAGAGAACACGGTGTGGGATATTCTGTGAAAAAATCTATAAAAGGTCTGGTTACACTCGGTCAGAATGCATCAGAGCGGATACTAACACTTCGCCTCAATACAACAACAGGACCAGTTACCCTTATAAGTGTATACGCTCCAACCTTGTGTTCCTCATCTGAAATCAAGGACAATTTCTACGAAAATTTGACAGAAGTCATGGAAAGTATACCAGGACAAGATCACATTATTCTACTGGGGGATTTCAATGCTAGAATTGGCGCATACCACAGTTCGTGGCCAACCTGCCTCGGTCGCTTTGGAGTTGGTAATTTAAATGAAAACGGCCAACGACTTCTAGAGTTTTGCGCCTATCATAACCTGTGACGTCACAAATACTTTTTTTCAAAATCAAGCCTCAGCATAAAGTATCTTGGAAAACACTATCGCTCATGAACACTACAACAGCACTGTGGAAAAATGGGAGCATCTTCGCAACGTCATTTACAACAACGCGGTTAGCATCTTTGGAAAACTGACATTTAAGTCTCACGATTGGTTTGAAGCCAACTCCCATGTTATGACACCCGTAATCGAAGCTAAACGCACAGCCTTCTTAGATCACAAGCGCGCACCAAATGCAAATACTCTGCAGGTTATTAAAATGACCAGAAACAAAGTCCAGCAAACAGCTCGAAGCTGTGCTAATGAGTACTGGCCCCAGCTTAGCGACAGCATCCAGACTGCATCTCAAACTGGAAACCTAAAAGCAATGTATGACGGCATAAAGAAAGCCCTTGGACCAAGAAAATACACTATTGCCCCACTAAAGTCATCCACTGGGGAGAAAATAACAGATAGAGGCAAACAGATGGAAAGATGGGTGGAACATTATTCTTCACTTTATTCAATAGAAAACACTGTTACATCAAACGCCCTTGACGCCATACGATGTCTCCCACCTATGGAAGAGTTAGACATTGAACCAACCGTAGAGGAACTTAGCAAGGCCATAGATAGCTTGGCCACAGGCAAGGCTCCAGGACAAGATGGGATCCCTCCCGATCTGATTAAATCCTGCAAAAGTGCATTGTTACATCCCCTGCTTGAAGTACTACATCTATGCTGGAAAGAGAAAGCCATTCCTCAAGATATGAGAGACTCCGTGATTGTAACTCTCTTCAAAAATAAAGGAGATAGAAGCGTCTGCATCAACTACAGAGGCATCTCCTTACTCAGCATCGTCGGCAAGACCTTCGCCAGAGTCATCTTAGGAAGGCTACAAAAACTCGCAGAACGCGTATATCATGAATCGCAATGCGGCTTCAGATCAGGAAGATCAACTGCAGACATGATTTTCTCCTTACGTCTACTTCAAGAAAAATCTAGAGAGCAGAAAAAGCCTCTCTTCATCGCCTTTATCGACCTTACAAAGGCATTTGACCTTGTCAGCAGAGAAGGTCTCTTCAAAATACTTTCCAAAATAGGCTGCCCACATACTCTACTGATGCTAGTCAAATCGTTTCATGAGGACATGAAGGGCACCATCCAATAGGCTGCCCACATACTCTACTGTCGCTAGTCAAATCGTTTCATGAGGACATGAAGGGCACCATCCAATACGACGGCAGCACACCACAACCCTTCGGCATACGCAGCGGCGTCAAGCAGGGATGCGTTCTTGCTCCAACTCTATTTGGAATCTTCTTCGCTGTTCTGTTAAAACATGCATTCTCACATGCAAATGAAGGTGTCTTTCTGCATACTAGATCTGATGGTCGATTGTCCAACATCTCAAGACTAAAGGCAAGGTCTAAGGTCAGACATATTTATATTAGAGATCTGTTATTTGCTGACGACGCTGCACTTGTCACGCAAAGTCAGGAAGAACTCCAGAGCATGGTACATCGCTTTGCGCATGCCTACCGAGACTTCGGTCTAACAATAAGTTTGCAGAAAACTAACATACTCGGTCAGGACACCGAAGCAACACCTGAAATCTCTATCGACAACTATAAACTTGACATCGTGCGGCAGTATAACTACCTGGGGTCCATCATCAGCGACAGACTATCTTTAGATACAGAAATTGACACTCGTATTGGTAAAACTGCTACCATCTTTGCCCGTCTTTCTAGGCGTGTCTGGCAAAACAGCA